>RWJK01001513.1:0-26996 GCA_004335835.1 Scenedesmus sp. ARA3 | reverse complement strand
GCGTGCCTCGCACACAAGCAAAGAAACGATCGTCCGGGATACGGAGTCGAGACTCCCTGATTTGTTGTATGATTTCTTTCACAATGCGTCCATCGCAGCTACTGCCTGTCATGTGACATGTGACACAGTCGAGTGAAACATCCGATGCTCGACAGAACCGCAAGTCGCTTTCGCCTGAGATACAATGAATTTTCATATTAGAAGCACAGGTTAGGTCTATGTACAGCCTAGATATAAATAAATGGAGTGAAACATCCGATGCTCGACAGAACCGCAAGTCGCTTTCGCCTGAGATAAAATGAATTTTAATGACAAATTTCATCTATAAATGAAACTTTCGAAAGTGTGTGACTGCAAGTCTTCTTTGTGAAAGCGGGAGAACAGCTGCTCCCGCCAAATTGCACACAACGCTGCATGAACGCAATATACGCCTATGACAAGCAAAACACAATCAATTGGTGGAACAGACATAGCAGCACCGCTTTCTATCTCTGAGACGGTCAATTGTCAGCAGCAGCCTCTTCCCTCTGCTGTCACTGCATAGGACCACCTGGGAGGTGCATGCACAGCTGCAGTGTGCTCCTGGCAACCATATAAGCCTTATGCCAGGGCCGCAGGGCTGCCTGCGCACATCAACATGGCATCACAACCATGACGTGGCAGCCTGTTACATGGTGGCTAGGGTACGCCTGCTGGACTTCCAGGCAAGTTGCAATATAAGTGCTTGCTGCTGTTTCATTACATTACATTACATTACATTTCAGTTTCAGTGGGTACCATACACAACCACGTGTATACCAAAGCAATCTACCAACAAACCAAAAGCAAAATGTTCTGCCCACTTTCTTCTGCTGCGAAGAAGCACAACTTCTTCCGCCGGATGGGCGCTGTGACTTCTGGGTCTGCCTTCAAGGCTTATGCATGCCTCCTCTTTGTCCTTGCCTTGTGCCTGGGCGCCGCCGCTGTCGCTCCCTCCCTATCCATCCATGCCACCTGGATTTCTGAGCCCGTCTCAGGCTTCCTGAGTGGCCCCTGGGTGCTCATTCTCATGCTTGCAGCAATGCTCATTGCTTGCGCCAAGCTCGTGTCGCTGTTCGTTTCTCGCAGGGCATGTGGAAACAGCAGCTGCCTGCCAGTCACATGGCAGCCCACGAGCAGCACCCGCAACACATACCAGCGCCTTACCAACTGCAACTACATCTCCAACGCCGGTCGTATGCAAAGCAGCAGCATGTGTGCACCAGGCTAGCTGACTAGCAGCTGCAGCAGTGCATGGCTTCCTTTCGTGGCAGGAAACCAGCAATGGCTGCAAATAGTGCAACAAATTATCCTGCTGCAACGGCAGAAAAGCAATGCAACACCACATCTTACCGTCACCCCAACTACTGCTGCTGTCGTGCTCACATTAGCATCCGCTGGCTTGCTGTGGTCTAGTGACTGCAGCAGCAATACAACAACACATGCAATGCTGCACAACACAACATCGACTCCTCCACCTGGCGTATGTCCACCGGGGCGTATGTGCAGCTGCAAGCTTTGCCACCTTTGCTGCTGCTCCCTCACACCCAACTCCATGTCTTGTGTTGCCTGGTGCCTGGCTGTGTGCCTGCTGATATCACTGTGTACGTCAGCACCAAGGCCCCCGCCTGCCCTGACATGCCCAAGCAGCGCGCAGTGCTGTGCATGCCCAGGGCCCCTCCCTCCCTGTTTGCTGGCTTGCCTGGCGTGTGCAGCAGCAGCCATGACAAGGCAATGACAAGCAGGTGTGAGGCCTTGCCTGTGTGGCTATAATGTTTGCATCACCTGCTTGTCAGGGACTGCCGGTGGCTATGCATACATGGCACAGGTGTACTGCGTGCTGCCAAGCCGCCTGTACAGCAGCTGTCATCGCTGCCAGTTGGCACTCACTTGTACTGTGCTGTGGCTGACCTGACCTGCTGTGCTGCCGACTGCTCCCCTGCAGCGACATGTCCTGCCTCAGCCGCGAGCAGCTGCTGCAGCACATCGACTCGCTGCAGGCTGACAACATCCACCTCAGCACCAAGGTGAGCACCCTGCAGGGGCAACTGAGCAGCATGAGCAGCGCAGGCAGCAGGGTCAAGGTGATCAGCGCCCGGCTGGAGGCGCACAGGTGGCAGGCAGCGTTTACAGCACTGAAGGGGCAGGCAGCACTAAACAAGGAGTCCAAGGCGGCAGGCCAACAGCAGAAGCAGCAGCAGCAGCAGCCAGAGCAGCAGGCCTGGCACAGGTGGCAGGCAGCGTTTGCAGAGCTGGAAGGGCAGGCAGAGCCACGGTTTGCATTCTGAGTCAACAGCAGTAACAGCAGCAGGTACAGCAGCAGTGTGCAGCAACAGCCTCCGGCAACAACAATTCCAGCAAGGTGGGCACCAGGACAGCAACTTGCTTGTGCATATGCTGTTTGCTGTGTTCAATGCATGCTTTTATGCTGCCTTCAACACGTTGGCATGACGCTTCTTGCTTGCATGTAGTATTGTGTGTCTGACTGAACTCCTGATGCCTGCAACTGTTTTTAAAACCTTTGCTTGGTGCCTGCTGGCGTCACTATCTCCGCTTCATCTGCCCCAACACGCTGAAGCACAACAACCTCAACAATGAAGGCAGCACAAGCCACCAGCAACGGCACCATCAACACCAAGGTAGGTGCAGTGGCGCCGGCTAACTTCATCATGATATGAATGAATATTCCCAAGCTTCGGCTGGGTTGTGTAGGGAGTGTGTGTGCCTTGCCTTATGTTTTGCATTGATGCTGCCTTGGTCGTGCCTGCATGACGCCCCGCAACCAAGCATGGTGTGTGGTGATGGCGGCTGATCATACAGACCTACTTACACCTTGGTAGCTGCACTAACACCTGGCGCCTGCACCCCTGCTGATGCCTTTTGCTGCACCTGCTGACGTCGCCACCTGCCCTGACACGCCCAAGCACAAGCCCCACATTGAAGACATCACAAGGTGCGCATCACCAGCAGCAGCAGCAGCAGCAGCAGCAGTGGAAGCTAGTCTCAGCAGCAGCCACATCATTGAGCAGCAGCAGCAGCAATGACAGCCAGCAACAGCAGCAGGGCAGGCGTAACTGTTCGCTGTTGTCGGCGCACCTTGCTCGTGCATGTGCTGCGCACGCCTGACTTGATTGCTCGCATGCTGCCTGCATCAACATCAAGTTAGCAGCAGCTGACAACTTTCATGCTGCCTGCGTGTTGGCTGCATGTACACCCCAAACAAAGCGAGAGTGTGGTGTGAGGCCATACAGGCGTCAATGGGGGCAAGCCCCTGACAGGAGTCAACCAGTACGCCTCAACGCTATGGCAAGATCTGGTAAGATTCATGATGCTGTAGATGTTGACGAACTTGAGGTCTTGTGTGAAAAAGGAAAAGTAGAGGTCTCGTGTGAGCAGTAGGGCTGCAGTACGCACAGTTTGGATAGGCGTGTCATCCCGGCGGCGTACAGCTTGCCATCGTGCTAATGAAGTCAGATGTGATCTGTTGGTGGTGGAGTGTAATGAAGTATGTGGTTGCCGATTGAGCCTGTTGTTGGCTCAGAACCGGGCTGTAGTCCCGTGATGTAACATGTGTCTGGGTTTGAGAGCAGTGTTCCTCGGCGTCTGCATAGCTAAGTTAAGTAATCCTGCTGTCAGCAACAGAGGCCAGCACAGGGCGTAATTTGTGCAGATGAGGCCCAGGATGTGGTATTAAAAGCCTGGTTGCACGTGTGTGCACACAGAACCCTGCAATCATCCCAACACTTTGGCATGCTTGAAACACGCGCCAGTCAACAGCCTATGCAATACCACGTGTGTGCACACAGAACACTGCAACCATCCCAACACTTTGGCATGCTTGAAACACGCGCCAGTCAACAGCCTATGCAATACCACGTGTGTGCACACAGAACCCTGCAACCATCCCAACACTTTGGCATGCTTGAAACACGCGCAAGTACAACTTCACAGAGCCGGCCCCTGCACAGCGGCCCAGCAACTGTAGAAAATATGTTCTCTGTGTTGCTGCCATAAATGAGTGCGCTCTCTGCAGCCTGCGCCATAATTGAAAGGCCATACAGCAAGTAAAGTGTATTGCGTCAGCAAGAAACATGACTGCATAAGAGCATGCATGCAGCTAGCCACCTGCAGCTGCCACCATAGCACTGCTCAGCAGGCTCAACAAGCCTGTCTCTGCTGCTGTGCACAACTTGTTGGTAACACAAACAAACAAACATGAGACCTGCTTTGCATGTGGCTGACACAATTGGATGAGCAGCAAGAAGGCAACACAAAGGCTACTGGAGTGCGGTGCATGTTGGGCAAGCATGTATGGTAGCAAAGCTGGCTGCTTCAGCAGTCAAGATTGCAAAAGCTGCAACAGTGTATTCAAGTACAGTGTGCTCAAGCATACCTGCACACGCCAACCGGTGCCGTGTACACAAACGATCTCACACACGTCTTGCAAGCCTGCTTAAGTAAACACATGAGCATCATGCTTTGCATGCGCTGCAAGCAATACCGTACAGCAGCACCCTGCAGACACACAGCTACTGTAGACCAAGTTGCTCAGCAACTGCACAGCACATGTGGCACACGATGGCAGGTCATCATCATGCGGCATAACTGCCTGCACTCACACAGCAATTGCAACCTGATAGCGTCCCCCAAAAATGCAGAAGAGTAGGCATGCGCTGCAGCCTGCACACTGGTATTGCATCCGCTATAAAAGAAGGGTGCGAAAACTTCAGCTCGCCAACACGTTTTGCTGTCAGGAGCACTGTACTATGGACAGCAGCTTACAGCCTGCAGCACTGAACCAACTCCGGCAACCAGGCTGCTATGCTGCCATGCTATGCTGCCATGCTGCTTGCCAGCTGAGCAAGTGGGTGGCAAGCCGCAGCACACATACTAACCAAACATTCAACAGGCTTTGCAGCATGGTGGGGCAGCTTGTGGGCGTGCCTGCTGCACCCCATGCATGCAGTGTTGGGAAGGCAGCAAGCCATCAGCAAGGCATGTGCACAGGCCACGTGGAGAAGCAGAGTACCATGCACATTACTGGCTGCATGTACGCGCCAACCAGCCAGGCTCACAAGCCAAGAAGAAAACCCAAGATTTCATCAAGGAAACACAAAAGCATGCGCGTCGCAAGACTGCACCAACACTACATCATGGTGCCTGATAGTGTTCGACAGTGCACGGCTCAAGCTGCGAAAACTGTACACAACTTGGATGCTGAACAGCAAGGACATCATTCCACACAGTTTTTTTGCTGGGAGACTCTGTGGGGCTGAGCAACAACACCTGCTGCTGTAATTGTGCGAGTATGCATGCTCATCACCAGCCGCCTGCAACATACCTTTGCAGAAGCAATGTCGTATGACTGTCATCATGGATACTGACAATACATCTTGCCCACCACCAAACCCATGGGGTAAAAAAAGCAACAGGCACGTGAGTCGAGCATGCGCCACAAACAAACCAGTTTACAACTCTTCGGACAACATTGTGAAGCACATCCTGCCACATCAGGGCTGTCTACATCTCGCCCTTTGCTGCCTTGCTCCTGAATTTGCTGCAGAAAGGAATCCGCCAGCAAAGGTAACACCAGCTGCTCAATACAAAAACTGGCAACCTAAAAGCAGCTACTGCTGATAGTCAGGGCAGATGCAACTCCCCACCACGCTGCCCAACTGCTGCCCCATCACCTTGCGCTGTCTCTCACGCACAAAACAACATTCCAACCATATCTTTACAGCTGCCTCAAGCCCTGTTGTGCCTATCCAGCATAGACGTGGTCAGCCTCACTGTGGGGCTGCTGCTGCTGCCGCCACCACCCCCAGCAGCACTGCTGCCATCGCCAGCAGGGTCCCCGTATGCTTTAGGGCTGCCAGGAGCAGCAGCAGCAGCAGCACTGTCAAGTGCTGCCTGCACAGCTGCCAGCTTTGATGCAATGTTAGCACCGTACGCACTGCTGCCCCCGCCAGCTCCATTGCCACTGCCACTGCCGTTAGCATACGCATTGTTGCCAGTCTCTGCTGCTGCATTGCTGCGCTGCAGCGCAGCAGCGGCAGCCTCCCGCCAGTTGCTGCCGGTGCGGCCGAGCATGTCGCCGCCGCCGCTGCTGCTGCCGGCGTAGTAGCCGCCGTTGCTGCCGCTGTTCACAGAGCTGGTTGACGCGCTGCGGCGTGGCACAGCGGGGCTTGTAATTGGTGCGCTGTGGGGGATGCCAAGCCCTAGGCCCGTGTTGCTGCTGCTGGGCAGGTGCAGCTCTTGCACAGGCGGCTTCTTGGTGTGCCCTGCTGCCTTGAAGGCACCACTGCACAGCAGCAGGAACGGCAGCATCACTAATTTGCTTTGAAGAAAAGATGGATTGCAGGAAGAACTAATGACAAAGATGTGAATGGTTGTGGCGGCAGCTTGGCAATGGTGGTAGATCAATGCCTGGTGGCTGGTGGCATGTCCAGCTACTGCAGGACGTACAGCATGTATTATATGCAGAATGTGCAGCAGGGCACGCACTGCAATGCAGCTAGGCTGTTGCTGGCAGGGGACCCATGTTGCTGAATGCACCGTAAGCAGCGCTGCTGCAAGACTTGAAACCTAAGATTGAAACTGTGGCCAAGCTGCCCACCTGGCTGGATCGTACACTCCTGCTGTCTCGTAGTCGCAGAAGACACCGTTGTTGGGATCGGCAGCCGCGCTGTAGGGCAGGCGGGGCGTCTCCAGGGCGCTGCTGTTGTTGGTGGTGCTGCGGCGCAGCAGCATGCCACCCACACCAGTGAAGGAGCCAAAGGCTTTGCGAATGGGGCCGGCATAAGCACCAGGGTTAAACGCTGCTGCTGCTGCTGCAGTGGGGTGCGGTGCTGTCAGTGCGCTGTTGGCGCTGCTGCTGCCAGCCCCATGCTGCCGCTGCTGCTGCTGCTGCTGGGTGTGGTCTGTTACATCGGTGCTGAAGCTGACACGAGATCTTGACGCTGTTGCTGCTGCATCTGCTGGAGTTGCTGCTCCTGCTCCTGTTTCCTCATCCATCACTCCCTCTGCTGCTGGTGCTGGCGGCCCTGCAGGTGCATACCCACGGCCCTGACTTCCACTGGCAAAAGAACCTGGCGGCTGGTGGTACTGCTGCTGGTTGTACTGTGGATATGCACCATACACTGGCTCATCATCTGGCACTGGGCCGTACCACAAGCTGCTGCCTAAACCGCTGCCACCAGGTGGGCTAAACCCCGCCGCGACGCCGAAGCTGGCAGCCCCAGGGCCGCCAAACTGACCCCCACCGAAGTGCGGCTGCGGGGCGCTGTAGGATTTGAACTGATCATCAGCTGCGGGGCCGGGGCTATAGCCAGGGTCCCTGTGGCTAGGATTTATGTCATCATCTGTCAGGTTGCTGGCACCGTGAGCAAAGCTGTCGCTGCCGCGAGGAGTGCTGGCGGTTGTGGTGGGAGGCGGCTTGCCACCGGGTGGCAGGTTGGCCATACGAGCAGCAAGCATCTCGCTGGCGCGGCGCTCTGCAGCAGCAGCAGCAGCAGCAGCGGGGCAGCAGTATCAGCATTGCGCTGTCGCGGAGAGATGTAAGCTCTACTCAACTTCAACGAGCGCACCACGTACAATGCAGCTCGGCGGGCTGCTGATGAACTGCAGCAGTGCTTGCCTCTGTAGCTCCAAGCTGTTACCTGCGCTGCTGTGCGCGATGTGTCGCGCACGAATTGTACGCGCAGGCTGACACAGCCACGCATCAGTTTGCCATTTACAGACCCTTTGCACCAGAAGCATGCAAGCCTGCTGCAACCTACTAGGCTACATAGTATGCTTGTCTGATGCAACAGCAAGAACACCGTCAAAAAGCAAGTGCTGACATGCAAAATCATGATGATGTGCTGACCAACGCACCCAGCAGGTCTCCGATTATCTGCAGCAGAGCAATGGTTGCCACGCCAGCAGCAGCCAGCCCTCCCCACAGCCCAATGTTGCCTGCAGCAATGGGTGTTTACCCAAGGAAGCAGCACACATGGCGCAGCTCTTTAGTGATGCACCTTGCCAGTGGGCCAGCACAGGCAGCAACACATGTGTGCAAAGAGTCCTCTAAATGTACACGTTCGCAACGCACCACACATGATGCCCAGTTAGCACACCCGATGCTGAGTAACCAAAAAAAAACACCCTTGTACAGTGCACCACGTATTTGAATGCATTTAGATCGCCTGCTCACCCTTGTACAGCGTGCCGAAGAGGTAGATGCCGATGAACACGTTGACCATGCCCAGCATCAGCGCGCAGCGCCCCAGCATGGCATGGCCCAGCTGCCACAGTGCACGAAGCATGTCGGAGGCTGCAGGGGGCCGCACAAAGCCGATGAGCAGCTGCAGGCAGGTGCAGGCAGCAAGGTGTGCAGCAGCAGCAGCAGCAGCAGCAGCAGCAGCAGTAGCAGCAGCAGGGGACGCACGACGCGGATGAGCAACTACAAGTTGATCAGCAGGTGCAAGTTGCAAGCTGGAGAAGGCCAAAGTCAGCAATGTCCGAGCCAGTAAAGGGGCGCACAAATGCATGGCTGCTGCCACCAGACGACTGCTCGTCATCGCCACACTGTGTGACAGTTATATAACAGTTATATGACGCACCTGGAAGTAGACCAGCGTGAGAATTGTCACACCCAGCGTGCCGTGGTGGAACAGCACGTCCTTGTAGGGGATGCCAAAGTCCTTTGTGGCGATGATGAAGCCGGCAGTGGCAAGAGCCACACCAGACATCTGCAATACAGACATACACGGGACGATAACAGCTCGTCAGTAAACGGCAAAGCCGCAATTCTTGGTGGCAATTACGAAGCCAGCAGCGGCCAGCGCAATGCCAGACATCTGCACGGTGTAGAAACAACAAGTCAGGCATATCATGACACTGCAGGAAAATGTTGCATACACCGAGCGCAGGAGCAGCAAGCAGGCGACACTGCACGCTACAGGCAGACACATGCACGGCGCTGTGTTGCCGAACGCGCTTGAATT
The DNA here is from genome assembly GCA_004335835.1 of Scenedesmus sp. ARA3. Classification (NCBI taxonomy): domain Eukaryota; kingdom Viridiplantae; phylum Chlorophyta; class Chlorophyceae; order Sphaeropleales; family Scenedesmaceae; genus Scenedesmus; species Scenedesmus sp. ARA3. The sequence continues at coordinate 17,991 of RWJK01001513.1, read as the reverse complement.
GCGTACATACAGCTGCTGCTGGCCCACCTGCAGCGCGATGTGCATGTAGAAGAGCACCGCCTTGGCAGCCAGGGAGTTGAGCCAGCGAGCACGCAGCTGCCGCGCCAGCAGCGCTCCCAGCGGGAACACCAGGATGAAGTTCACGGCCATGAGGCAGCCGTGCTGAGTGCGACGCTTCACAGCCAGTGGGTCTGCTGCAGTGACAATTGCCACATCTGCAGGGTTGCCGCCAAAGAGAGGGCCCTTGAGCTCCAGCACAGCACGGTTGTCAATGCTGCAGCAACAGGAAAAGAAACAACACAGGGGAAAGAAAGGAAGACACAAGTCGGAAGCTAGGGCAAAGTGTTGCTGATGGAGGCAGAAGCTGTTATACAGGTGAGCCACGCAAGGCGATCAGACACATTTCAGCACCAGTCAACCAGTGCGTTGCTTGGGCTGATATCTAACAATCCACCTGCCATGCTCCCTGTCACTTCTCACCCATGGTAGATCAGGTCGTCATTTGCCCCGTGCGACACAATGAACGTGTTGGGGCCCTCTTGCAGCACTGCACTGTCCAGCCCGTTGCCATCACTGGCAGCAAACGGCCGCTCAAACACACTGACAGTTTGCCCGCCGCTGCGCTCGTAGCGGATGAGCGTGACGTCGTTGCTGCCGCTGCTGCTGGTGTCGAGGATCGGAGGGATGTGGCCAATTGCGTGGTAGTCCAGCACTGAGGGCTTGCCGTCCACCATGCGAGAGATGACCATGTCGGCACCCACCATTTTCTGGCCAATCGGCTGGTCTGCAGCAGCAGCAGCAGCAGCAGCAGCCAAAATTAGCGCTGGAGCAGCAACAGCACCACAGGGACGCATCTTTGTGCAATGACTGCGTAGATGCAGCAGTGCTCTGCAGGCGTGCAGCTATTTGTCTCCCTCCTGGCGTCCAATGTAATGTCTTCCCTCGCTGTGAGGTGCGCACTCCACAAAAGAAACAGTGACCTGTGCCGGCCATACCGGCATGAATGCGCCAATTGCCACGAATACAACCCACAACATACTCTGCTGCATTATTCGTTCAAAGTGCCGCAGCTGCATATGTGCTGCACCTGGTGACGCTTGCCTGCAGTCGCACCTGTATCCAAGATCGCCTTTAGGCAAGCGTCACCCAGGTGCAGCGTAATTCTAAGCACGCCCACTGCAGCACTGAACAAGCACAATTTTCAATTCCCAATTGCCATCCAGCTATTACTGCCTGCGCTGCGCACCTGCTTTGCCGCACCACAGCCAACAGAGCCTCTGGTGAACAGCAACCAACATACATTCCCAGCAGCCACGCATCAAAATAGACTAGTTATCGAAGCACCAACCTTTCGAAAGAAGCACCTGGCTTTGCCACGCCAAAGCCAAGGAAGCCCCAAACCCCAACATGCAACTCTTAAGTAAGCCAAAACACAACTCTGCCTGTTTGAAAACCGCACCTGGCTTTGCCACGCCAAAGCCAATGAAGCCCTTGTCGAACCTGCCAACAACTTGCACCCTCATCTTGCTGGGGTCTGCTGCCTTGCTGATGGTCAGCTCCACAGCACCATCCAGCAGCTTGAAGGGGCCCGCAACAGACGCATTGCCGCTGCTGCTGCTGCTGCTGGCTAGGCCAGCGCCGCCGCCGCTGCTGCTGCTGCCGGCTGCATCTGCCGGGCAGACTCCCAGCACACTGTCCTTGGCCACCACCCACACGCTGTCAGGGAGCTGTGTTGTTACAACGCAGGTTGTGGAGTACGTAGGCAGTGCATGGGCAGTTTATCCGCAGTACAGGAAAGCGCATACAGCACATACAGATCAGCAAGCAGGCAAAACAAGTCACGCAGATGCTGACAAGCAGCTGTGTGGCAATGATAGGCAGTACGTATGGGGCAGGGCAGGCAGACCCGTCAGCAATACCGGCAGGCAGGCAGCACAAGTGCAGCAGACCCATTTTCGACAAGTGCATGCCAAAGGATGACCCAATTGACACCCTACGTTTGCTAGTGCAGCCGTGCTGCTGCTGCTGCTGGCTGGTCTTTGCTTACCTCTGTGATGTTGGTGTTGCGCATGATGATGTCACGCAGGCCTGGAAGATGCAGCAGCAGCAGCAGCAAGAGCAGGAGCAGCAGCACATGTGTGCCCTGTGAGTACCAATGTGTGCTACATTGTGTTTGTCTTGACAACCTTCTTGAACCCTATCTGGAATCGCGGCGCTACCCATAACAAGGGAGCACCACTAATGCAGAGTCTGCAGCTCACTCGGCTACGCATATGTGGCTAGCACACCCAAGACTCAAAGCCATGCCACTACGCTGCCGCAGACACACCAACCTCACCCGTCAACTGCACATCAGCATACACACACACTGCCGCCCCACCCACCAATGCCTGCATCCGTTCTCAGCCAACTGCAACCCCCTCAGGCCCTGCAACCACACTACCACACGGCTGCAGCTTCATCACAAGCATCCAGCAGCAGCAAGAACTGCTTGTCGAGCCCTGCCCACCTGTGCCGTCTATCTCAGCCACCTCCTGCGGAGTGAACAGTCCGTTGTCCGCATTCTTGTAGTAGTACCAGTCCCCGTCCCGCAGCCGTGTGAACTGGTCAAGGATGCTCGCATAGAACAGCGCCCCCACGTGTGCATTGCCAACATGCGGCTCAGCCAGGCCGCCAACATAGGCATCGATGTTGTTGATGTTGCCGCCGTAGAGCTGCTCCAGCTTGGAAGCCAGGGCTGCGTCTGGTGTGATGTTGCGGAAGGAGGTGGCCGGGGCCAAGCCAAAACCACGCCTGCAGGTATGCGCGAAAGGCAACATGAAGTGCAGCAGCAGCAGCAGCAGCAGATGAAGGGCAGTGGTGACAGGTGGACGCAACAGCAGGTGTCTAGGCTGCGCACAAGCTGCTGGCTGGAGCAGGGCCATCAGGTGCCTGCAGAACGCAGCAGCAGCAGCAGCAGCAGCAGCAGCAGCAGCAGCAGCAGCAACAGCATCAACAGCAACAGCAAAGTAACACAAGCCACACACCACAAGCCGCACGTCAGCATCTCCACTCCCTTGCAATAGTCACTCCGTTGCTAACAGCCGCAAGTGTTAGCCATAACACACAAAACACGTAAGCATCATAACTGCACACGCCCCACCTGCAGGTGTTGTAGTCTGGCAGTCCGTGGTCCCTCCCGCGCTGGATGTTGATGGCCAGCAGGTCTGTGCCGTTGATGTGGCTGGGGCCAAACAGGTTCTGCTGCACCGCGGAAGCAAAAGGCATGCCCACTTGGCCCCTGGGGCTGGCCACGTAGCCGCGCAGCAGCGGCTCAATGCCTGCTGACAGCGCCTTGTCGGGCTGGAACCAGGCTTGGGACAGCAGCAGGTGGCCCTGCAGGCAGTACAGGCAGTACAGGCAGGCAGGCAGATGGCACAAGATGGAATTTGTGTTGCCTGCTAACAGGGCCTTGTCTGGCTGGAAGTGGGCTTAGAACAGCAGCAGGCCGCCCTGCAGGAACACGGCAGGCAGTACAGGTAGGCAAGCATATGGCACCAGATGTGGTTGCTGCTGTGCAAGGCGCCACACTTGATTGCAGGCGTGCTGTGCCTCAACTGCTGCATCAAGATGAACACCCAGAGTGCTGCTCTGCTTTGGCAGTACAACTCATTTTTGAGTTACGCTGCATTGTATCCATCCGTTGCACCAGCGCTCGTCCAGCTTAAATAACACATCCTTAGTCGCTTCATGCTGAATGGCTACATTGCTGCGCCTTGTAACTCATCGTTGCAAAACTGTTACATCCAGCTGCCGCACCTGTGGGTGCTCCTGCCAGTGCTCATCCAGCCTGAAGACAACATCGGTGATGGTGGCGTGGCCGTAGCGGTAGGACGCGCTTGCAAAAAAGTTGTCAATGCCTGGGTTGGTGCTTTCGTTGTAGCTCGTGTACTGCGGCAGTGTGGCTCCCAGCAGTGCCGTGATGTACTCGTCAAACACCACGTGCTGCCAGTGCGCAATCACCCACCTGCAGGGTTGCGGTGAAATATGTTCAGAAACAATGGCAGGCAATAAAATCAGCGGTGGCATTGTAGCGGCAGTTGAACCACAGCAGAATGCCAGAGTTGTTTGCACACGCAGCTAGTCGGGCAGGCGAGTCGCCCTGTTACAACACAGGACGCATGCTGCGCAGTGCAAGCAGCAGGGGCAACAGTGATGCCGCAGACACCCCCTTCTGCCCGGCCCACTCACTTGCGTGCGTACTGGAATGCCTCCTCATCGCCCCAGGAGGGGTTGAGGCGCACCGCCTCTGCTGCCCTCCTGTTGTGCTCTCGCAGGAAAACAGAAGCCAATGACAGCAGGCCAGGGTGCTGGTTGACTGTGCCGAGGCCGGAAGCCCTGCAGCAAAAGTCAAAGGCAGCAGAGCTGGGTTGACTGGGCAGGCACTGCGAGTAGCAGTAGAAACATTGAGGCAGGAGCAACCAGCACGATCCACTAGCAGTGCAAGGTTGGGTGGGTGCGACTCAACAGCAAACTATTGGATCACTGCAACATAGGTGTCAGCGGACCTTGGGCGGCAGATAAGCGTTGCATGCACGATAGGCTGTCTATAAAGCTTGCAAGCAGCTGCCTGCAAGCAGCCAGCAACAGCCCAGTGCTGTATGTGCTGCGCTGTGACCAATAGACAGTACACTGTACTGCCGCAAGGACCCCGCTGCTGCTGTGGTGTAGTATCTGACCACAGAGCCTCCAAGCTAGTAACATGCGTCAATTTAGCAGCCTTGCATGGCCTTGCTGCACTCCCGGCCCAAACTCGTATCGGATAACCAAAGTCGGATAACCAAAGGCGGGAATCATAGCTCCGGGAACCTGCAACCACAGGCAGGCACTCTGCTGTCGAACTCATCGGCAAGCGGCACCGTGATTCAATTTGATTTGCCCAGTTCCCGTCAAATACATTCCATCCTTACGCTAGCAGCGACCCGGCCCAACGGTGAGTACATCCCGGCCTTTGCTTAGCTTGCGGTGATGGACACTTGCAGTCCTACCTAACCTAATCATTAACAATGTTGTCTTGCAAGTCAACAATCAGCTGAACAGCCTGTCGTCTGAGCAGTGATATGCCCAAAGCACCATCTCTGCGATCCACCGTTCAATCGTGCCGCAGTTCAGCGAACGAATAGTTAAACATCTTTACACGCACTTCATGTGACTGACGACCGGGGTGTGCTGCTGTGTTCGCCATCATCTGTCCTTCTGGACCAACCACCTCCAGTAACTGGCTGTTTCGAGCAAAATGAAGGCATCCGGAGCTCTACTGCTTTCCCTGTTGGTCTGTGCTGCTCTACTGGCAGGTAAGCGACCGCGTGCGTGCTGACTGCAGCCAGCTTTTGCCACCTCCATGCACATTGTGCTGCTGGTGTGGTGTTGCGCCAGCCTGGCAGGTCACCACGTGCAACAAACATCTTTCCATATCACATGCTTTCCTGCAAGGCTTCAACTGCAACATCGTTCTTGGCCACCACAGTTACTGCTGCCCAGCCAGATTGCGAGGCGGCCCAAAACCCTACACGCACATCTTGCTGTGGCAATCACACCACGCCCTGCTGCTGCACGTGACCCTCTGTGTCTCGCTGGTGTCGCCATTGCTGCTGCAGCTGCTGCACCTGCAGCGACTGAGGATGCCGCCCCACAGGCAGCTGGGCCCCTGAGGCGTCTGCTGGGCAAGGATACATTTGGCTTGCTGGCCGGGCTGGGTGGGCTGAGCGGCCTGGGCGGTTACAGCAGCTACGGCGGAAACTATGGCGGTTATGGCAGCAACTACGGCTATAACAGTGAGTGATTGACTTTGTTTGGGAACGTTGAGATGACTGCGGAAGTGACAGCAAATACCACAGCACAGACAGCTGTGTGCAAAGCATCCTCATTCCTTGTGGCAGGTGCAGGACGCCCCACTGCACAGAGGCACGATTGCGCAGCGAGCAGCGACAACTGCGCTGTACTTGTGAAGCAGCAGTCAACAGCAGGGCGATGGTGCCGTGCACAAAAGCAACCGCAGCAGTTCCTGCCGTATCAGCCTGGGCCACAGGCCCACACACCCCGGTTTCCTTGCTGTGTGCGTGCTGCAGCCGTCCTTGCTGTGTGGGTGCTACAGCTGTCCTTGCTGTATGGGTGCTACAGCCGTCCTTGCTCTGCTGCTGCTGTGCTGCGTTGCCCTGCAGACTATGGCTACAACAGGCCCTACTATGGCAGCGGCTACGGTGGCTATGGTGGTGGCTATGGTGGTAAGCAACAGGCGCCTGCACTCCAGACAGCATTGTTCATGCAGTGTGCAGAGCCCTTTGCTTACACCAGCAGCAGATGTGTAGGAGGCAGGAGGTCTCTGACATGTCATTTTACATTGCGCTTTGCTAACACCAAGCTATAGACTACATGCACAACGCATGCAAACAAACGTTGCATGTGTCCTGTTGCATCTGCCGCGTTGCAGCCAGACACTGACCATGGGTTGTTTGGTTGTTGTCCTGCAGGCTACAACCGCTATGCTGGCTACGGCAGGCGTTACGGCTACGGCAAGAAGTGACACAATAACACCAAAGTAACACAGCAGCACTCCACACGGAAGACCACCACAAGCAGTGCAAATGCAGTGTGTGCTGTGCAAGGAAAGGCGCGAGGCGATATGTTGGTAGCGGGATAGGAGTGACCATTGTGGCTGGACACAACACGGCGCAAGGTTGGAACTGCCTGCGCAGGTTGAAGCAGCAGGCATGTGCCTGTGGCTGAGGCATGCTTGCTGCAGTTGTTGTATTATGTACTGTAGAGCAGCTGGGTGTCAAGCCTGCGCAATGTCGCAGCGTAGTCAATTGATTGATTGTTTTCGGATTGTTTGTTTGAAGCGAACGGGGTAGAGTTGCTGAGCATGCGAGGTGGTGGCGCATCACAAACGCATAACAACGCATGTTGTTACTGTTTTATGGAGCTGGCACAATGTGGGTGGCAGCTGCAGCTACAGCAGCACCGGCCGACGCTGAAGTCGGCTCGCATTGCCGGTGACGCAGACAGGAAGGCAGATGGCGTTGATGCTATGGCTGAATGGGTAACATGATGATGATGCGGAAGGCAGATGCCATGGACAGCATGTGACGGTGTTGCTGTTGCCTATCGCTGGTTTCCCCGCCATGCTGTTTCAAGCAGCGAGCAAGGAGCTAGCCACTAGCGCTTGCAGGGCAGTTCATTGCCGCACAAGTGTCGGCAACAGCGCAGTGTGTGCCTGGCGGACCAGCTGTGACGACAGGTCACTGGCCCAGCCCGTGAATCATTGGTAACCCACACATCGCCCTGGCATCAACAAAAGCATGTCAATTTGAATTCTGCTACTTCCTGGTAGGATATGCTGCTAGCTTGCTCGCATCAATTACCCTTTCATATAACTTTCTTTATATATAACAGCGAGTTGCGAGTGCAGTGGGGCTCATCTACAGCTACAGCCAGGCAAACCGCTCTGCACCTGCTGCGTCACCTGTACCGCTGCACGCCTGTTTCAGAACCGCACTTACACCCCCACACCAAGCAGCCTGTGCATCTCACCTGAGCCGTGATGCAGGAACTGCCTTAGCAACGTTGCTCATGTTGAACAGCTTGGCGGTTGGCCCACCACCCTCGGCAGCAAGTGCTGGGTCCTCGTTGAAGGGCAGCCCCCTGCTGCCGTCATCACGCAGCAGGCCGCCACTGCCAGTGCGCAGCTTGCGCGCCGCACCTGTATTGCATGGGAAAGAGGTTGCCAAATCAGCCGCAGCGGCGACTGCTTAGTTGTGCTTGCAATCACTGCAGCCAGTGAAACTTTGCTGCGGCAGCAGCCCCCGTTGCCGTCATCGCGCAGCAGGCCGCCGCTGCCGGTGCTTGCCACACACCTGCACGGGGCGGCAGACACAGGATCAGCCTGGCCATCAAACGTGTGGGTGGTTAGGCCATAGCAGCGCTGTGCAGCATCGCTGTCGAAACATGAGGAGGGAGGAGCACTGCTCCATTGTGCTTGCAAGCCCTGCGGTGCCAGGATACATCAAGTCAGCAGAAGGGCGGCCCCCTGTTGCCGTCATCACGCAGCAGCCCGCCACTGCCAGTAAGCAACCGGAGCGCCACGCCTGCATGAGGCGGCAATCAGCAAGAAGTGGGACAGCAGCGAGTCAATACCGCACCACTCAACACCACCAGGCGGCAGCTTTGCAGATTGAAGCTGACAAACTGTGATCCTTGCAGCTGCCATACAAGCCAAGAATGTATGCTTCTGTGCTTTGCGGAACCGCGCGCAAAGCAAGGACAAACGTAATGACAACCGCTGACACACAGCTGCATCAGCTCACGCACCTGCGGAGGTGCCATACACCACAGAAGCATCCAGAAAGCCCGTGACGCTGTTGTTCTGCTGCCTCACGCCAGCCGCATCAATCACAAACTGGCTGCGCTTGAAAGGCAGGCTGCGGCGCGTGCCGTAGGGAGAAACTGCTGTGGTGCCATTTGACTCAGTGAAGTTGGACATCCAGGGGTCTCCTGGAGGCACAGGGATGGGCTGGCTGGAGTTGTCTGCAGGTGCAAACGGGCATGCACAGGTCAGTTTGAGGGTTGAAAGCAACAGCAGCAGCAGTAGCAACCGAAGTGCACATCCAGGGGTCCCCCGGAGGCACAAGGATGGGCTGGCCGGGGTTGTCTGCGGGTGCCATGCCAAGCCTGACATGCTTAATCAAGGCAGCAGCCGCTGACTGTCAAGAACCTAAACCTAAACCTGAACCTGCACGCCACACCATCTCAAGGCACGGCTCACCGTTGGTGCTGGTGCTGTCGAGTGACTTGGAGATGTCGGTGGTGGCGTATTGCCCCACAACAGACACCAGATTGGTGGCGCGCCCCGGGTCAAGGGTTTTGAAGTAAGGGCTGTTAGTGACTGCCACACTGATGGCTCGAGGAGAGGGGCGGGACGGGCCCTGCAAGAACATATTGTGGTTGCACATACACAGCAGCAGCAGCAGCAGCAGCAGCAGCAGCAGCAGCAGCAGCAGCAGCAGCAGCGGCGGCGGCAACATTGTTGCTGACAGTTGACCACAAGGAAGGAAATGTGTTGGGATGGGTGGTTTGTTGGGTGGTTCATTTGCACACGGCAGCAGCAGCAGCAGCAGCAGCAGTGTTGTGAGTATATGCTGCATGAAGTAAAAGCTGTTAGTGCATGTCACGCTGATTGCGCAAGGTGAGGGGCGGCTTGGGCCCTGCATGCGTGGTTCGTTAGGTGTTGCAGCCACAGAAGCAGCAGCAGCAGCAGCAGCAGCAGCAGCAGCAGCAGCAGCAGCAGCAGCAGCACTGTGGTCAAGGATGGGGCTTGGGGGGTTGTGGGTTTGAAAGAGGGAGTGCCAGAGATGCTGCGCACCGTCCGCGCAGCTCACAGTACAAGCCGCCCTGTGCAGCAAGACTGCATGCAGCATGCACAGCATTCTACATCGATGAGTGCTGTGAGTCAGCTGGTGCATGCATCCGGTATGTGGCACATGATCCATACCATTTACCAGTTACCATAGTAGGGCCACAGATCCACTCACTCAAAGAGCCAGACAAGGCTCATGGGGACCATACACTGGCTGCACAGCAGCAGCAGCAGCAGCAGCAGCAGCAGCAGCAGGGGCAGCAGCAGCAGCAGGGGCACCCACCGCCATGATCTCCCCGGAAGGCACAGGGTAGCCAGTCTCACTGACAGGGTAGCGCAGCATGACGGCGCCGACAGCACTGCACACGCAGCACAAGACAGCAGCAAGCAGGACTGCGTTTGGAAAGGTATGGTACACGCTCGTGCATGCATGCTGCTGCATCAGCCCTTTAGCCCAGTCACGCTAGACAGCGCGTATGGGGTCCATCATCACAACCAGGACTGTGCAGCGAAACTGTTGTTGCGCCTGGCAGCTTGTGGAGCTGATCTGGGCTGCGGCTGCATGGCAGCTGATTAGCTGTTGGTGATAAACAAAATGTGGGTGCAGGTGGTGCAGCAGTATGATGCTTTGTGCACAATATGCGCCATGCAGCAGCATGGCTTGATTACTGACATGGTTATCATGATCATGCAGCAGCATGTAGTAAGCTGCTGCACCCATGGACAGGCGGATGGATGCGAAAACTTGGGCAAACAGCAAAACATCCTTTGGATGGTGCACGCTTCATAAAAGTTCGATCACAGATCAGTGACAGCCACCTTGCTGGTGCAGACACTTGGCAACTGCTGCTATTGATGCTGCTGCTGCTGCTGCTGAGGTGGCTGTGTATGGTCGCTGGTGGCAGCGTTGGAAGAGAGCAATAAAACATTTTGTGCTCACTTCCATGTAGGGTTTGCGGCGTTGTTTCCCTTGCCATCGTATGGTGCATATCTCGGCCTCTCTGAGGGATCCTGTGCTGCTGCTGGCAGCACAGCATGCAGAGCCATCAGCAGAGCCAGCAGAGCAGCAGAGGACCTGCTGCTGTTCATTCGGACGTCCGTTGTGTCGTATGAGGGATGCGGACGACGATCAGCTGTGCATCTGCAGGCGGATGGCCTGCTTTTAGAGATCTTTGGGAGCAACCGCCTGATGCCGTAAGCAAGCCGCCACGTGAATCTCAGCAGTAGCCCGGGTCTCAAAGCGGTTATTGCCGTGTGCAGTCACGCCCATGGCTCGAGCTTCGACGGGGCAGCTTTGGGCCTTCGAGCGCGGTGCAGCTCCAATGTTGTTACATTGGATAGTTTCCTTGCTCGTCGACGGTTGCATCTGAAGAGCCAGAGTACCTGTGCATAAGCTAATATTGTGTTTTGTGACGGGCTCCGACTTTGCATCTTTTTGTTTGCCTCAGCGACAGACGCCTCGGCATCAAGCCTTGAAGGGGCCACGCACGCTTAAAGCGGGAATCTCCTCGTCTCCCTCTCCGTTGTCCTTTTCTAAAGCAGTCCATTTCAGTTGCGCATCCGGAGCCCAAATTTCATGCAGGCAGCAGCGTGCTATGTAGCAGCAGCTTCGGCACCATAGCTTCTCCCCTGCTGCTGGGCCCAATACCACCATGGCTAGAAGCTCCAGCGATGGTTCCAGCTTACCCCCGCCTGATCTGCTGTGCCCGATTACGAAGAAGCTGTTAAGGGACCCCGTGATTCTGCTGGAGTCTGGGCACACCTATGACAACAAAGCCATAGTGAGTGGGCGATGAAGCAGCGCTGCTGCTGCCACAGCTAACCTGTGTACCTCTGCTGGTTTGCTGCATTATAGTCACTGCTCAGTGCCTTTCCTTGCTGCGGAATTGCATGCCAGTATTTCTGCTTGCATCAAACCTGAGAGTTTGTGTATGTGTTGGTACATGTGCAGCAAGGATGGCTCAACCTGACAGGACCAAAGCGGGACCCCCTCACAGGTCAGCAGTATGCTTGCTGCATTTGCATGCAGTTGGATTGAGATGCAAAGCACACACAGTGTGCGAGCTAGTGGTCGCTGCAGCATGAATGGTTTTAGCGCCGGACATAGCTAACCTGTACATGCATCATTTTGACACAATGCATGCGTAATGCAACATGCACAGTTGCATCATAAGTTCGTCTGGCGCACAATCAGCAATGAGCTTGCATGCCTGAAGGTATCTCAGCAGCAGGTGACACAACTGCAGACGACGGCTGTGCTTAGGCACATCTGGCTCAGCTTTGCTTGAATGCGCAGTTTCGCATCCACTGCGGTCCGTGAGGGCTCGGATGATGTGTAAATTCGTTCTGATACATCCCCTCCCTGGCTGCGCTTCGCTTGCTGCATACTCGGCAGCTGTGTTCCTACAGCCCATTGACCGCCACTTGCTCACAAAAGGTAGACACTTTCAACAGACATACAGCGCATGCACACGCTGGCGAAGCGTACCTCTGCCTCCGCTGCTGCTGCTGCTGCTGCTGCTGCTGCTGCTGCTGCTGCTCTGCTGTCGCCCCTGCAGGCCAAGCCCTCACCAGCACAGTGCTGGTGCCCAATGTGGTCATCAAGAAGATGGTTGACACGTGGCTGGCGCAGCACCCAGAACCCGCCAGCTGCACAGCCAGCCCACCACTCAGCCCACCACTCAGCCCACCAGCCAGCCGCCCAGTCACCCCACCACCAGGAGCAGCAGCAGCAGCAGCAGCAGGGCAGCCCCAGGCGCAGCAGCAGCAGCAGGTGGCAGCAGCGAGGCCACTCTTGCCGCCACCTCGCCTAGGTGCCAGCAGCAGCGCCCCTCCTGGTGCTGCTGCTGAAAAGCTTTGCTTGGGCCTGCCTGCACTTTCAGCAGCAGAGGCTTTCCCATCACCCACAAGCCCCAAACGCCTCACAGCAGCAGCAGCAGCAGCGGATGCCGGTGCAGGTGCAGCAGCTGCAGGCGGCGATGGTGCTGGTGACAGTGACGCAAGCAGCACAGTCAGCAGCACTATTGGTGTGCCAGTGCGTGGTTACACCTCCACTGACCAGTCACAGCCGCTGCCAGTGATACGGCGCGCCTCGCCTTCTATTGCTGCGTCAGATGTGACGGTGTCTTCGTCTTGGAGGATCCCTGCTGCTGCCACTGCTGCTGCTGCTGCACAGCCTGTGACAAGCGCAAGTGCAGGCAGGGCAGCAGCAGCAGCAGCAGCAGACGGGGCAGGTTTAAGGGCGCGCAGCGCACAGCAGCAGCCAGGCAGAGCACGTACCCCACAACCTGCAGCTGTTAGCAGGGGTGCAGCAGCAGCAGCAGCAGCAGCAGCGGCAGGGCAAGGCCCAAGCCGCGGCGCAGCCATACTATCTGCAGCAGCAGATGCTGCACGCTGCCGCAGCCCCCCAGCTGGGTATGCCGCTGCACAAGCGACCCTGCACCACCAGGAGCAACAGCAGCATGCCCCACAGTCACTCAGGCAGCAGCAGCAGCAGCAGCAAGCGTCTCAGGTAGAGCCAGCAGGCCTCGATGATGATGACATCAACGAGATCAATTATGACAATGGTGGTGCCCTGACAGAGTCGCAGTCTGCAGCGCTGCGAGTGCTGTCAGCAGCAGCAGCAAGGGCCATGCGGGCAGCTGCCAGCCACAACACCCCAGGCGGTTCCGACAGCTCCGGCACGCCTCCCTTTGTACCAGATCCTGCCAACCACCACCACCAGCAGCAGCAGCAGCAGCAGCAGCAGGGAGGACCATACCAAGCAGCAGCAGCAGCAGCAAGGGCTGGTAATGTCCATGGTGCTCCCAGCAGTGCTGATGCAGCCACCCCCTGCAGTGCCCCTGGCAGCATCTGCAGCGATGATGCTGCCCCTGCTGCCTGCAGCGCAACAGGGACGTCAGAGATCGAGTTTTCAACTGCAGTACACCCGGCGGCTGCTGCTGCTGCTGCTGCTGATGATGATGATGATGATGATGATGATGATGCTGGCAGGAGCCGGCAGAACTGGCAGCAGCAGCAGCAGCAGGGTGATGTCGGTGAGCTGCACCACCCAGCGCCTAACCTAACACCATGGCAGCAGCAGCAGGGTGATGTTGTAGGTGAGCTGCACCCAGCGCCAAACCTTACACCCTGGCAGCAGCAGCGGCAGCAGCAGCAGCAGCAGGGTGCGTGGCCGCTGCCGCATGGTGCCGTCAACAGCGTGGATCACACCTCTGCCTTCTTTGCTGCTGGCCTGACCCTGCCTGGCCTGGAGTCTGCTGCTTTCCCCTCTTGGGACAGCGCCGCAGTGCCGGGCAGCAGCAGCAGCAGGCCACACACTGCTGCCACACATGCCACACAGAGCAGTGTGGGACCTGGCCCGGGCGATGCTTATAACAACATGGCTCAGCAGCAGCAGCAGCAGCTGCAGCACTACCAGCAGCAGCAGCAGTGTGGAAGGGTAGCAGCGGGTGGAGCTGGAAGTGGCAGTGTCAGCCCCTTCAGCAGTGACCTCTACAGCAGCAGCAACATGTCGAGGGGTGGCTATGACAGTGCTGCTGCTGCTGCTGCTGCTGCTGGGGCCGGTCCCAGCCATCCAGACATGGCACACCAGCACACTGCTGCTGCAGCAGCAGCAGCAGCAGCAGCAGGGTCCAGGGTGCAGTTGCCAAGGGCAGCTGCGCGTCATTTTCAGCTGGAAGGCATTGGGGAGGTCGGGGAAGAAGAAGCGGCATTCATCATGCAGCACCTACAGCAGCAGCATCAGCAGCAGCAACAGCAGCGCGGCGCAATGCAGCAAGGGGATGCATATGCGTATGATGCTGAGAGCAGGCTGCGCAGTGGTGGGATGATGCAGGGGAAGCAGCAGCAGCAGCAGGCATGGCCTGGCCTGGAAGCAAGCTGGCAAACAGCAGGGCCTGACGCTGCTGCTACTGCTGCTGCTGCTGGCCACGACTACCAGATTCGTGCAGGGGGAAACCACCGCTACAGCAATGCAGACCATGATGAGGCAGCAGCAGCAGCAGCAGCAGCAGAGGAAGAGTGTGTGGCGCTAACAGATGATCAGGTGGCCCGCATTGCACGGTACACAGAGCAGCAGCGCGAGCTGGTGCTGCAGATGCACCAGCAGTGGCAGCAACAGCAGCTGGCGCGGCACCAGCAGCAGCAGCTGGCGTGGCAGCAGCAGCAGCAGCAGTTGGCCCGCCAGCAGCTCGAGCAGCAGCAGCAGCGGCAGTATACTGCTGTGATGAATGAGGCTCCAGGCTATGCCGGCAGCACCCACAGCAGCCGTAGCAGCAGCACATGGGCGGCTGACCGGAGCTACCAGCAGCAGCAGCAGCAGCAGCAGAAGTGGCCAATACATCGCCAGAGCTATGAAGCAGCAGGGTCTGCTGCAGGCTCTGCGCATGAAGGGGCAGCAGCCGGCAATGCAGCAGCGCCTGCTGTGACACGGTTTGATGCCTGGCAGCAAGGTCAGCAGCGCCTAGCTGCTGCTGCTGCTTGTGATGTGGACTGGCAGTCACATGGCAGGGCAGGCAGCAGTGAAGGCGCCAGGCCAGCCGTACAGCAGCAGCAGCAGCAGCAGCAGCAGGGTCAGTATGTGCCTCGCAGCAGCTATGATGGTGTGGAGTCGGTAGGGCAGCAGTCACATGCATCACCTCGTGCTGCTGCTGTTACCCCTCCTGGCAGCTGGCAGCAGCAGCAGCAACAGCAGCAGCAGCAGGGTCAATATGTGCCTCGCAGCAGCCACGACGGTGTGGAGTCAGTAGGGCAGCAGTCTCACACATCCCCTCGTGCTGCCATCACCCCTTCTGGCAGCTGGCAGCAGCAGCAGCAGCAGCATGTGGGATATGCAGATCTGCCGCCGCATTCAGGTCAAATGGATGCTGTGCGCGGCCCTCGCCACAGCAGTGACAGCAGGACAGCACAGTACTACGCTGCCAGCGCTGCTGTTGAAGTCGAGCGCAGCCAACAAAGCTACCACAGCTCTATCGCTGGCTCAACAGCAGCAGCAGCAGCAGCAGCAGCAGCACCAGACATGTGGCCTTCTGGTCCTCAGCATCACAACCAAGGCAGTGTACCGCAGTACACTGAGCAGTACAGTACAGCTCAGCAGCAGTACGACGGGCAGTACGGTACCGCCAGTGATGGCCCTTTCCCAGGACTGCAGTCAGCAGCTGGCGCTGGCAGCATGTACCAACAAGGAAGCAGTTACAGCAGCCCTCGTTATGCTGCTGCTGCTGCTCCCATGGACAACCTGCAACAGCCCTACGACTATCAACAGCAGCAGCAGCAGCAGCACTACCTGCAGCCGCATGCTGGCAGCAGCACACCTGGCAGCTCGACAGTCGGCGGCTACGGTCAAACCCTGCCACTCAATCTAGCAGCAGCAGCAGCAGCAGCAGCAGGCCACCAGCACTTGGGCTTGAGGCCCATTGCCACATCTAGCTGCTCTCACAGTGAGGGAGGGGCTGAGGGCACGGTAGCGTCCGCCACTACAGCACACACCGCACAATCGGGGCTGGGTAGTGTGGGGGCTGGCAGCAGCAGGCAGGGCGGCGGCAGCAGGAAGAGTGGCGGGGGGCTGCGCAGGATGTTTGGGGCGGTGAAGTACATGGTGGCGTATGACCCCAACAAGTGCTGAGTGGGACCGTGTTTCGGCTGAACACTGACGTATTGGTTTGACCTACATCAGGCTATGTCTGCTGGGTGTGTTGCCGTTGGTGAAGGTGTACCGTACATGGTGGCCTATGACCCCAACAAGTGCTGATTGCAGGGTGTGCTGCTGTAGGCGCATTCAGCGCCAGATGCATTGGATGGAGTGTGCCTATGCGCTGCCACCAATGCAGGTGAAACACATGGTGGCGTATGACCCAACAGTGCTGAGTGGGGCTGTCATACTGCCAACACTGCTACCATAGCGATGATGGCTTGAGTGGCAGAGAATGGCAAAGTTGGTAAAGATGGTAAAGATGGCCAACATTGTAGAGTAGCGGGGCAGATGATCATGAAGTGCTGAGCTGGCCTGCCTCGGCTGAAGCACACATTGGTTAGGTACATGCAACTTTCTCTGTTGGATGTTTTGCCTTTCGTGGTCGTCTGAGCATCAGAGGCATTGGATATATCAGTTTGGTTTGCTTCCAGCAGCTAAAGTAGTACACCGTCGGTGCACGTGCAATCAAATGGGTGTGGTGTTGCTCAGGGTGCGTGCCATGAACAGTGTACACAGCACAGGGTCTGCGCGATTGCTGTTGAACGTTGTGTGTTGCTAAGGTTGCATGCACCATTGCCTTGTGTGTTGTGTAATGATGGTGTATATTTTTGTGTCTTCTTGTATGCATAAATAGCCTATGACGTGATGGAGAGAATGGTCTGCTGCGTCAGCTGCATGGCAACACAGAGCAAAAGATGCATCGCATATTTCAAGGTTTTTTTTGTTTTAGCTGCCACCGACTTGATTATCAGCATAATGTTCGTGCTGAGTTGGGTGTGATACCGTACCATACACCGTGCTTGTACTGGGTTTTTGGCAGGATGCCCCTGTTGATCTGCAGTCATTGTGACACAATGCTATCGTGCTCAATGCATGATGCGTGTTGTGGTACTGCTGCATGCACAGGTTGCAATGGTTGTCACATGTCAACTGCTTTGGTCAAGCCAGCTGTGCTCTGTCAAAAGTGTCCAGGCTGCCTGCATGCCAGCTGAGAGCAACATAAGATATGCCGTACAGTCTGGCTATGCGTGCTCCATTGTGGCACGGGGTGTCAGGGCAGACACGCCATGTGAGATGGCACTACTGCCACGGCTGAGATGTTGAGATGTTGAGGCACTGCTGCTGCTGATGTTTAACAGATGCAGCCGAGCTGCGGGAGCTTGGTCACCTCCGGTCTTGGTAACCCACTTGGTGTGATGCCAGATCCTGGCATGTGGTCAGCATTGCACAGCACAGGGTCACCTGCCGGCATGTGAACAGTTGGTTGTTGTATGACACACTGCACGCAAGATTTAGCGAGATTTTTTTCCTGTGTGTGCAAGTGCAGCAGGCGAAGTGCTTGCGGCAGAGCTGGTGACCCGCCACTGGTGGGTCACACAGCCAGCCCAGGCCCAGTTGAACATATGAACATAAGTCACATACTCATAATTCGAATATGTGATGTGATGTTATATGTTCATTACAGACATGCGACAAGCAATCACATGTTCGCCGGTGTGTTGTTTTGCGGCTGAGCTGCGATTTGAATATGAAAGCTGGTTTGTTTCGCCATGGCTGTTCAGCATTCGACAAGCACAAAAGCACAACAGTAACTGCGATTGATATGCAAATGTATATGTGTTGAACTGCTGAGTTCCTATGGCAGCAGCTACGCCAATCCAGCTGCCGTATCCTGGCTTGCCTAATCAAAAACAATGGCATGCACTCATCAAAGAACAGATGAATACAAACCGATTACGTTGGCCCAGCAAAGTGTGGGTTGCTGGCAAGGAGGTTTCAACCACTAAACTGCTCAACTGCTTTGTGGAGGCCCGTGAGAGCTTGGCAGGGGTGGATGCAATCATTCAAGACTTGCAGGAAGAGGTGTGCATCCTGATCTAGCCTATACACTAGCCTACACACGTGT
>RWJK01001512.1:30046-40528 GCA_004335835.1 Scenedesmus sp. ARA3 | reverse complement strand
CAGCAGCAGCAGCAGCAGCAGCAGCAGCAGCAGCAGCAGCAGCAGCAGCAGCAGCAGAGAAAGTGGAAGAGCAGCTTGGCGTACTCCGGCAGTGGCTGCACAACACAGGTGTGAAATGCTGGCCTGCCGCAGCATCAGGCAGGGCTCAGCAGGCTGCTGGCCCACCACCAAACAGCACAGCACGGCACGCACTGCAGCGCCACGCTGCAGGCGCAGCGCCCCAGCCAGTAGCACAGCAGCGGCTGCAGGTGGCGCAGCGCCCGACACTGCAGCGGCAGTCGCCAGCCGTGATGGTGAGGCCAGCATGACAGCCGCTGCGAGCCCTGTTATGCAGCGCGCTGTCTTTCCGCCAGGCAATGTTTGGACACAGGCACAATGATTTTGTAAAAGGACGAATTAATACAGTAAATGCACCTGTACGCACCTTCAAGCATTGCTGGACCAGGAGAGCCCCACCCGTACTCTCATGGTGCTCCGAGTGGGCTGACATGCCGGCAAAGCTGTCCGGTAGCATAGCATCATGCGATTTCGTGGCGATGGCTGAAGGTGCGGGGCGCCACATGCACGTGGGGCGCAACATCCATGTGTGGGTTGCAGAGCTGCAGGGGGGCGGAGTCAGCGCGATGCTTCATGGGGAGCAGCAGAGCAGCAGAGCAGCAGAGGAGCAGAGCAGCACAGGAGGCAGAGCAGTGCGTGACTATTGCTGCACTGTGGTGGCACTACATGCAGTGCAGCATGCAGGAGACCCTCACTCGGAGGGCAGACTCTCGCTGGGAGTGCAGGCACTCATGGCGCGAAGGCGGCGCTTCAGGGTACGGTGCAGCTGAAGTCACACTGCCGCTGTACGGTGGCCCCTGCAACAGCCGCAAGATGCGCTGAGCAGTGTGCTGCATTGACATTGCGACTGCTGCTGCTGCACCAGCTGGGAGCACTGCTGCTGCTGCTGCTGCTGCTGCTGCTGCTGCTGCTGCTGCTCCTTGGCAGGCGCAGGCCTCAGCGCGGCGGCGCACCCGCTGCCTTGTACCGTTGATTCACCTGCAGCTGGCTGTAAGGCCTGTGCAGGTACACCACGCCTGGCGCTGAGCTGTCAGCCCCATGGCATCTTCCCCTGCACGCACGATGCTGTGGGGCAGCGGGTGCGCCGCCACGGTGAGGCCTGCGCCTGCCCAGCAGCAGCAGTAGCAGCAGCAGCAGCAGCAGCAGCAGCAGCAGCAGCAGCAGCAGCACACACAGACAGACAGGCAGGTGCAGCACACACAATGTAAACGGGGATTCAACAATGCTGTCAGGTACAAGCCCACAGAATGCCACAGGCCAATTAATCAATCAATTACACGTTTTCACAGCAAGAGGTGAACCCAGAGGAGGGAGCCACTCCCAAACCACCTCAGGTGATTGCTAACCAGTGAGTGCAAACCCACAAGCCAGGGCCAGATACGGCCAAAACCTTGAACACAAAAGCACTTGCTTGGCATGTCTCTCAATCGCTGATTGCCCACAGGTACCACCATCTTAATGCAACCTGGCCCGTCTCTATCATTGCATGTACACAATATAAATTCGTCCTGTTACATCACAGCAGCGACAGCAACAGCACGCGCAGCGTACCAGCCACGCAGCAGCACCTCCTACCACAGCACTTGAAGCCGGGCATGCCGCCAGCAGCAGCAGGCACCAGCCGCCACCAACGCAAGGCCGCCGTCTCCTGTTGCTGCCAGCCTGTCAGTCCTGCGCACATGCACGACCGCAAGCAGCATGCTGCCAGCCCTGCACAGCTCGCTGTTTTCTTTTTGTTACCAGGGGGGACGGAACCCTACTGGCTCGCTACCACAGCACAATTGAGCGAATAAAGCTCGCTGTTAGCCCTGCGCACTGCTTGGCACTTCGGCTTGCTGCAGCTGGGCACGCCAGGCAGCTCTGCAGCAGCAGCAGCAGTAGCGCATGCCCTTTGGCAAGCACGCGGCAGCGCAATCGCAGCCCAGAGGGGGGTTTTCATGCTGCGGCCGTGAGAACAGGGGCTGGCGTGCGAAATGAGGCCCTGAGCAGCGCGCATGTTTTGAACACGTAGCCTGCTGTGTCTGCTGCCAACCCGTTGTTCAAATATGCATCTCAGCGGTGCTGACTGGTAATTGCCCCTTGCAGCAGCTGGTGTAGTGCCACTGCAAGGAAGAGACAGCGATAGCATAGGAGACCGGCAGCAGCAGCAGCAGCAGCAGCAGCAGCAGCAGCAGTAACGCAGCAAGGCACAGCTGCCTGCTGCTGGCCCAAATGCCATATATCTAAATAAATTGCTGTTAATTCATGTTATTTCACCATCAGTGCCTCATTTGGAGTGGCAGTGCAGCAAAGTCAGTCAAGGCTCTCAGATAGGTAGCTCTCAGAGCCTGTGCGCTTCATGCTGAGGGCCGAGCTATGCAGACGCAGCATATATGTATAGCAGAACTGATAAGTCGAACGTTACTCCAGGAACATTATACTTCCAATCGTGCCTGGGGTCATGATATTTTGACATGGCTTGACCTGCAAAAGCGCGCGCAGGCCGCTTCGACGCAATAGTTTAAGCCTCAACGCGCAGTTGCAACTACTTATGCAGTGTCGACATTGCAGAACCGGTGAATGCACCAACTGTCAGCCACCATGGATGCTGTACCCCACGCGGGGCTGCTGTGGCCAGCCGGCCAGTGCAGCAGCTGCTGGCACGACTTCCTGCAAGCCAGCAAGCCAGCCATGCGGCGACTGCCTGTAACTTGACAGGCATGGCTTGACACTGGGCAAGACCTGAACGTATCATCAAGCAAGCTGGCAACGCACAGCCGCGTATCAGGTGAGACACAGCAGCGTGCGCAGCACTGTCATGATCACACATGCGGCTGGCAGTGCTGCTGCGCCAGGCAGTACAGATTGTGCCAGTGGCAGCAGCATCATGATAACGAGCTTGGGAGGCTTTTGAGGCAGCGGCATCAGACGAGGCTGCAGGCGCAGCGGGCTGCAGCGCAGCTTGCCAGGCTGGCCAAGGGGGTGACTCATCGCAGCTTGGCTGGCAGCGTTAGCGACGATGTTCCTGGCAGGCCCGAGAGCATGCAGCGCCTGCTGGTAGCCCCTGGGCCTTGCAGGAGGGCTGCAGCAAGCCAGCAGGGCCTCTCAGGCCACAACCTGCATACGTATAAATGACAGGGATGCACCACATGTATGCATGCAGTGAGCAATATCTGCAGTATGCTTGCGCTGCTGGTACAAGCCAGTGCTGGCTGCAGGAGCCCACCAGCCACCCAGCCACAGCAGACATTTAAGAGACATGTGATGAGCCTGGATCTGCGGCTTGCAGCGTTGCTAGTACGCTTGCAGGGAGACAGTGCGCGTACGTACGTACACACGTGCCGCACTGCGGCAGTATGCTTGCACAGCTGGCCAGTGATGGCTGCAGCAGCTCACCAGCCAATCAGCCACACCAGACTTGTGAAAGAGAGGTGATAAGCCTGAATCTGCGGCTTGCAGCATTGCCAGCACACTGCAGGGAGGCAGCGCACGTACGCGTGCAGTGTGCGTGCGCTGCCAGCACAGGGGCAGCGGTGGCTGCAGGAGCCCGCCAGCCACTCAGCCTGCAGTCAGCAGCACCACCTATCATGATGTGCGCATGAAATGTGGCTTGGCCTGGCCCTGGCAGCCGCGCACATGCCAGCAGCACACCTCCAGGCTGCAACATGCATGTTGATAACATCTTCACCCTGTGCCGCTGCGGCAAAGAGGGCCTGCGCAGCTGCCCTGATGCATCATGCGCATGGCCTGGCAGTAGGGCAGTCGCTGCAAAAAAAGTGTTGATGAAATGGCACAACAGCATACAGGCGAGGCACGAGCGCTTGTAGCAGCGCGAAAGCAAACAGGCTATCGTGTACAGCACAAGGCTGAGCAGCGCACTGCCAGTGGCATGGCAACCCAATGCTTGCTGTGCCCCTGGCGCTGCGCATGTGCTGCCATGCAGGCCAGTGGCCTGACCAGCATTGCTGGGAGCAAGCTATTCCGGCATAAGGACGACACAGCATACAGAGAAGCATGGGCAACCGTGACAGCTCGCCAGCAATAGCCGGGCGACTGCGTGCAGCACGATGCTGCGCGCCCGCACACAAATGTCCGGCGTGACGCTGGCGGGCTGAGTCATGACGCAACCCTGCAGTATGCGGCACTGTGTGCTGCCGCTGTGTTTGCCGCTGCATCCAGCATGCCGTGGCGTGCATCCCTTGCACACTGTTGCCGCCCCTTGACGAAAGCCTGACACAACATGCACTGTGCTGCTGCTGCAGCTGGTGCTCCAACATGATGCAGGCTCCCCCATATACCCTGCCATTCGCAGGACACCAGCAGCTGCTGCAGCTGCAGGCTGCCTGGCAAGCCCAGCTTGCTGCCTGGCATAGCTTGGACGCGCAGCTGCGCTGCATACACAGGCTGGAGCACCTTGCATACAGCAGCACTGCAACTCAACGAAGATGGGACAGCAGCAAGCAACAACAGAGGCACCAGGCTGCCAGCATGCACGCAAAGCTACATAGGCTCCTGCAAACACCGCAACCACTTTCATGCTGCAGGAACAGGTTTCAGCAAGACAAACACAGGCTGGGATGAGTTGTTCCTGTGTCATCCTGATGCTTGACATTTACCAACGCTGCTGCTGTGCAGCAGCACGTGCGTGTAAGCAGTACAGGGCACAAGTTGGCGCCGCTGCCATACTGGCAGTGTGAGTACTGCTGCTGTTGCTGCTGTTGCTGTTGATGGTGCGCGACTCATTGCTGTCGTTGCTGGGAAATGCTTTGCATTTTGTATTGATGAATTCGTTGAGGACTGCACAGCAAGCCTCACCAGATCCAGCACCTGCTGCTGCTCAGAATTGGGAATGGGCGTTGACTGCCCAAGGCGGCATGAAAGTCGGCGGCTGCCGATGTACTGCTCGTGAAAACATAGCTCAAGCAACAACACTGCTTGCTGGAGTCTACCTGACTGTGTAGAAGCGAGAATTGGTGCACCAGACTAGGTACACGTGCAGTGCAACGCCGATGCACCCGACAGCATTGCATGTGCAAACGCAGCCCATATTTACATTACCCACAACATAAATACGTGTCGAAGGCATGCTAGGAGAGCTGCTGCGCACTGGCGGACGCTGACAGCACTGCTGAGCAACAGTGCACGGCAAAAAAAATGCTGTTAGCTCTCTGCTAAGCGCTTAAGACATGCAAGACTATGTGACAACTTATGTAAAAACGGTATTTCACTCACATCTGATGGAACTCAAGTTGCAGCAGCAAGTGCAACCGTCCTTTTGCCCCGTCACACACTTGCATGCTGATCGCGCATTGGCGGCCATAAAAGCTATACCACATTGCCACAATGCCAATTAGGGCAATTCAAGCTTCAGATACGGCTTTCAGGCTCAATGTCCCTGCAAACGCCGAAAGACCTGCGCTCAACGGGCGCTGCCATCACTGCAGCACGCTGCGACACGTTTGGGGACAATTAACATTTGAAAACTAATACATACTGAGTTACAGAGGTCCTGAACGGCCGCAATTCCATTGTAGGAAGCGGACGAGATGTGACAGGCGCTTCACCTTCTGGGCGCTGGCAATAAATGCCTTGGCGTGCTCCTGTCTCAGCACCTTTCCAAAGCTCCTTTACTCTTTGCAGAGGTCATACCCCAGCCTTTCACATATCACAATGGCACTCGCAATCAAGTCCGCCGCTGCCCAGGTGGCATGCGTGAAGGCCGCCCCCGTGGCCAAGGCCAACCGCATGATGGTGTGGAGGCCCGACAACAACAAGTGAGTAGCTAAACATTCTCAATGTAGCCAATGCGGGGCCAATGCCGGGTCAGGCGCTGAACGCAGGTCTGCTACTCGTCTCGCAGGATGTTCGAGACCTTCAGCTACCTGCCCCCTCTCAGCGATGACCAGATCGCCCGCCAGGTGGACTACATCGTGAACAACGGCTACACTCCCTGCCTGGAGTTCTCCATGCCCGAGGACGCCTATGTGTCTTCTGGAAGCTCCATCCGCTTCGGCGCTGTGTCTTGCGTGAGTGCCTCGCTACCGTTCATTCATCATTTTTGGCTAATGCTCGACCCAATGCCGCGCAGAGCAGCCCCAATGCCGGCCTGGTCAAGCAGCACGCTGCCCCGCAATTGTCAGCGCAGCAGCCTTCTGCCTTAGCGCCCCCGCTGCACGCCTGCTGTCGCTGACCTGCCTTCCCTTTTATGTTTTGCAGAACTACTTCGACAACAGGTACTGGACCCTGTGGAAGCTGCCCATGTTCGGCTGCTCCGACCCCGTGCAGGTGATTGCCTACAGGCAGCCCGACATTGCGCCTGCAGCATCATTCGCAGTTTTATCATCCCAGCTGATGATCGCAATGCAGCAGCAGCAGCCAATACTGCCTCAGCAGCAGCCAGGAGCCAGCCCCAGCGTGCACGTTTCCACACGCCTCGAGCTCTCCAGCAGGCATTGAAGCAGTCAACGCAGCCATCGTCAATGTCCAATTTATCGTTTTTCATCGCGCAGTGACAGCTTGATCTGGCACTAGCAGTTTTCAACAGCAGTGCCAGTTTGACTGCAGCAGTAACAACCAGCCCAGGTCCTGCCAGCCTGCAAGGCAGCTCAACTGTGGCACCTTACTTCTTTTCTGTCATCCTAGAAAGCCAAAGCAGTGTTGTCAGCTGCAGCAGCCGTCCTGATCCTGAGATTCTTGCAAGCAAACAGTAGTTGACCCTGCCTGCTGCTGCCTTGCCGCTGTTTCTCCACCTGCCAGGTGCTGCGCGAGATTGACAACGCCACCAAGGCCTTCCCCAACGCCTACATCCGCATGGCCGCCTTCGACGCCAACCGCCAGGTGCAGGTGGCCAGCATGCTTGTGCACAGGCCCAGCTCCGCCAAGGAGTGGCGCCCCGTGAACCAGCGCCAGGTGGGTGCCTGCAGGAGTGATGCGGGATCCTTGACTGGCTCTGCTGCTGGCTGCAGCGTCTTGCTGTGGCCGCATATGTGTTGCTGTGACATGCAGGCAGGTGGTGCCAGGGAGTGCCTTGCTCAGTCGACAGCAGGATGGCAGCAGCTAGCACTGCTGCACGGATTCCTGCAAGCAGCCGTCACATCATTGTCAGCAGCTTGCAGGAACACCCTTGCATGAACAAGATATGACATCCTGTTATGTGAAACCAAAACAATAACTCACCCGTTCCTGCTGCACTGCACTGCTCATGTCCTGCAGGTGTAAGTCTGCCCTGCAACAGTGTGCCTGAAGAGCCCCCGCTGGTAGCCACTGCTGCTGGCGAGTCCCTGAAGGCCGTTGCTTGGTAGCCCTGCCCTGTGCTGAGGAAGGAAGGAGCTCTGGTGTTGGCGCTGTGTCTTTGGGTCTGGCCTAGCCATGGTCTGTACGCCACATGTGCACCCTGCCTGTCCCCCCACTGCCCGCTTGCTTGCGAGTGGTGCAGTGCGGCGGTGGTGGTTGTGGTGTGGAATCCGGCTGGGGTGTGTGCTGCCCCTTGGCACTGTGAGCAACACATGTCCCCCAGTGCTGATCAGCTGCCAGTTGCTTGCCTGAGCCTGGCGCTGTGATGCATTTTGGCCTCTACTGTTCAGCAGCGTGCAACGGCATCCTGTTGGCAGTCTAGTGTCGGCTGCTGCTCCAGCAGCAGATTGGTGTGGAGTGTGTCGGTTTTGCAGCCAGCATTACCGCTTGGTACTGCAGTTGGTGCTATTCTGGTTGCCAATTCGTTACCGCGTGGTAATTCTGGTGTCATGACACATTTGTTTCTGTATCATATACAGATCTGGGTCAAGTTTTGATTGCCGGCTTAGACCACAGTGCACTGTGATGTAAAGATATCTTACATTCATTCCATGGCAGTCCCGAATGCGTCTCGCCTGTGGGTTTTGCCTTGGCAGTAGGGCAGACTCAACCAGCAACAACAACAGCTGTCAGCATCCTGTAATCTGGCCACAACGTCGGCAGTTGCAATAGCACCGGCAGCAGCTACAACAAGCAGAATTCAAGCAAAATAGCCTGGAACGTTCGTGCCAACCATGGAGCAGGGCAACAGTGCAGCACACTTGACGAAAACAACTGCGTGCAAAGAGCAACCCTGAAAGATTACTTAGCACAGAAATAATGAAGTTGTCATGTAACAGCCTGTGCAGGCAATGCACAAGCTAGAGAACGGAACTGCGGCGAAACGTTGGTTGAACGTTTGGTCCGGTGTTCGTGCCTGGGCGTCGCAGGCGGAATCAATGTTGTAGGGACAATGAGTACTGATGTAAAAGATAGATACTGTGCTCTTGAAAAGGCGTTGAGCGCCGGTGGGGCAATATAAGCTGTAGTTCGGCACAGCCTGGCAGGCCCAGCTGCGGCCAGGAAACGTGAGACGCCTCGTGTCCGCATCAAACACGCTTGCATGCGGCTGACCACGGGTTAGTAGGCAGAGCATCGGGGCTATCACCCTGCAGCTGAGAGCTGAGCCAGCCTGGCTCAAGACATGGCCAGTCACGTGCCATACTGTTCTTCAGTGGTTCGACATGGTTGGTTGGGTAGTTTGTGGCAGAACAGTGGCATCGTATGCTGCAGCTCCAGTGCGTGGTCATCAGTGCAGACCCATGTTGTTCCAGCTGTCCCGCCCAGCCAGCCACTTCAAGTTGGCAGCAGGACACAGCATGACGGCCGGGTGAGGAGTAGCAGGGTACGCGCGCCGTGTGATCACACATTTATGAGGAGTTGCAGGATGCACACTTTGCAAACAACACCGTGCACTTGCAGCGTCAGACTTGCAACCACTGGGCAAGCTGGTGCCGTCCATCACACGCCTGTAACTAGTTGAGAGGCCTCCGCGCTGGCCATGGCACAGCAAGACACCGCGTAATGTTACCTGATGCTTGATGCAGTGCAGTGCTCAAGCTGTACCATGATGGTACCAGCCTGGCCTAGCCCAGCCACACTAACACTACTAATGAGACCCCGTCCCTGTCAACCGCCTGTGCTTGTTGTGCACAGCACAATGATGTCACTCGCTGCACACGCCACTCAGGCGGCAGCGTGGCATAAGTGCAATACTTGTGCGGTGCGCACACATGGTGCCATGCATGCCACACATGATGCCATGCATGCCACAGGCTCACACTGCGCTGACGTGCTTGCTGTCTTCATAACACAGACGCAGCACCTTTGCTATGGCTTGATCACTAATATGTTAGCACAGGCAATGACAAACGAAGCACAGCCTGAGCGGCACCACCAGCATGAGCACTGCAGCTTGCATGCGCTGCATCTGCCACTGCTGCTGCGCGTGCAAGTACATGCGCTGGCAACCCCGAAGAAACAGGCCCGCGCCTGTCGAAATGCAGGACAGCAACCTTGTTACGCGTGACAGTAACAGCGCTGACACAGAACTCAACCACACAGCTGATGTGGCAACACCCCTGTTAAGGCCTCACCAAAGGCGCCGCTGCATCAGCATTGCTGCCAGATACACCTGCACTGTCCCCCATGGTAAGTGCTTGCACCCAGCCCATCACCAGCAGAAACCTGCATAATGCTTCATGCCGTATGCTGCTCGCATGCGTGCTGGCAGGCACACACACGGCTTGAGCGTGTGATGCTGCTGCACATGATGCTTGACTGCCTGCGCAGGCTTGCACCTGTGCTCCACTGCCAGCTCTAAAGTGCTAAAGCACAAACCCCACCATAGTATGCCAGGCGCAGAATGCAACTACAGTGCAAGTAAACCAAGGATCACAACAGGCACATGCATGGACACAGCAGCCACGCACTTGGCAGCCAAGCCATCGCTGCCTCCATGGCTGCATGATGCCGCCTGCAGCCACAGCCCCTGACCGGCACCCCCAGACACACCCACACACCTATCTAGTATGCTTGGTCAGATGAACCTCAACGCTGCGTCAGCAGCAGCCACTTCCTGCTGCTGCAATTTCGGCAGCAGCAGCAGCAGCAGCAGCAGCAGTGCAAAAGCAGGCCCCCTGCAGCGCACGCTGTGTGGTGTGCGCTGCAAGGCCTACCCACAGCAACCTATCATGCAAGACACCCAGATCCAATGCTGCAGCTGCAGCGGCTGCTGCAGCGCCGGCCTGAGCTCGCAGCACACATGTGCAGCTCAACAAGCCACGCAGCTGCACCTGCAGCCGCCACAGCTAACTGGGACGATACCTAAGCTGCAGCCGCACTGCTGCAGCAGTTGGTGCTCCGCTGCCTCTCCAGCTGCAACAGCAGCGCTGCAATGCCTGGCCCAGCAGCACTGCCGCCCCGCAACGCCTGCTGCGATGGCATAGCCACATCGCAGCACCTTTTCACAGCGGCGCTGCCACGCCCGGCGCTGGCTTGATGTTGGTGCCCAGCAGCACTGGGTGCGCCTTGAGCGCGCTCTCCAGGTCGCCCTGCCAGTACTCGTCACACTTGGTGGCCATGTACCTGCGCAGCGCAAAACCACACACCCCA
>RWJK01001512.1:4971-29809 GCA_004335835.1 Scenedesmus sp. ARA3 | reverse complement strand
GGGGGGCAGGTGGTGGCTGCGTCTGCGTGGGGAGTGTGAGGTGGTGAGGTGAGGAGGGTGCGCTGCGAGCGCAGGCAGGGAGCCACCTACCCACAGGGCAGGCAGGGGTGGAGCGCCAGACCTTGTTACAGTGCATGGCCATGTGCCCATCCGGTAGGCATGCAGCAGCAGCCACCCATGAGAGAGCGCGCCTGGCGGTTAACCACCCACACCACAGGCACTGCCACAGGCCACGGCAGAGTGATGTCACCCACAAACAGCACCGCCCCTCGCGAGGCAATGGTCTGCGCAGCCCCTTTCCCCATGCTGAAGTCAAAACCCCAAACCCCACACGAAGTGTAGGAAGACGGCACAGTTTGCGCCGCACCAGTCGATGGTCTTCTTGAGCCGCTCCTCCCACGCGGGTGTCTCCTTCCAGCCCAGCCCCGCCAGCTTGCTGTTGCCGATGCAGAAGCGAACAAACAGGGCCGTCCAGCCAGCCACAGGCGCGCCAACAGCCACAGGAAAACCAGGATCACACCATGCCGGCTCACCACCCACACCACAAATTAACACTCATTAAGCATGCGCCCCTCACCAATCGATGGTCTTCTTGAGCCCCTCCTCACATGGCGTGGTCTCCTTCCAGCCAAGGCTTGCCAGCTTGCTGTTGCCGATGTAGTAGCGGCGCACTGGAAGCCCCTCCGCCCACACCCAAGTTAGTCAAACCATGGTCAAATACTGGTCAAACAATAGTCATAACACGGTCCATCACAGAGAGCATCCAACAGCGCACCAGTCAATGGTCTTCTTGAGTCCCTCCTCCCAGGCGGTTGTCTCCTTCCAGCCAAGGCTGGCCAGCTTGCTGTTGCCGATGTAGTAGCGGCGGTCGTTGAAGGCGCGGTCCTTCACGTGCACCACCTTGGTCTCAGGCAGCTTGAAAGCACGAGCGATGTCGCGCGCAACCTGGAGGTGACAAACCAGGGTTTGAAGTGAAAATGGCAGCAGCAGCAGCAGCAGCAGCAGCAATCAGTGACATGCACCACCTTGGTCTCAGGCAGCTTGAAGGCGCGCGCAACCTGCAGCAGCGGCAGCGGCAGCAGCAGCAGCGGCAGCAGCAGCAGCAGCAGCACTTAGGGACATGCACCACCTTGGTCTCCGGCAGCTTGAAGGCCCAAGCGATGTCGCGCGCAACCTGCAATAAAGGGTTTAGGGTGTGAGTGGGCACGGCGGCAGCAGCAGCAGCCAGCAGCAGTCAGTGAAGTGCACCACGCAGGCTGGGTGTCTCACCAGGGTCTGGCCGAGACAGCGTGAGCTGCACCAACTTGAGCCAAACAGCCAACCCAGCATGAAGCAGCAGCGGCAGCACCAGCGCCGCGCGCCATTTGCCAGCAGCACGCTGCGCTCCTTCTCCGTGCCCCCGCCAAGCAGGAGCAGCACCACACCTAGGAATCCAGGGCTGCTGCAAGCCAGCCCCAGCAGGCCCAGCCAACCCAGCACATTGCAGTGGGACGGCAATTGTTGTACAAAAAGAAACAGCGCCGCGCCACTCCCGTCCAGCACGCTGCGCTCCTTCTCCGTGCCATTGCAGAGCATGAGCAGCGCCACACCTTGAGGTGCAGGCCAGCCCCAGCAGGCCAAGCTCTGCACACTGCCATAACCCAGCCAACCCAGAGCAAAGATCTACAACAGCAACAGACCCGCGCTCACGTCCAGCACGCTGCGCTCCTTCTCCGTGCCGCTGCCAAGCAGGAGCAGCACCAATCCTTGGGGTCCAAGGCCTACTGCAGGCCAGCACCAACAGGCCAAGCTCCACACGCTCCCACGACCCAGCACGAGGCAAGTGGCACAAAAACAACAGCGCCGCTACATTCCCACCCCACCACCACCCCCCACTCACGTCCAGCACGCTGCGCTCCTTCTCCGTGCCGATGTTGTACGTCTCGCCAGTCTCGCCCTTGTGCAGCACCGCGTCAAACGCACCCGCCACGTCCTCCACGTACAGGTAGCTGCAGGGCAGCAGCAGCAGCAGCAGCAGCAGCAGCAGCATGATTCAGCATTTGATGCGTCAAACGCACCGGCAACCTCCTCCACATAAAGGTAGCTGCAGGGCGGCAGCAGCAGCAGCAGCAGCAGCAGCAGGCACACCAGCTGTTGAGGCGCTGGTCAACATGATGTGTCAAACGCACTAGCCACGTCCTCTACGTACAGGTAGCCGCGGCAGCAGCAGCAGCAGCAGCAGCAGCAGCAGCAGCAGCAGCAGCAGCAGCAGCAGCAGCAGCAGCAGCAGCAGCAGCAGCAGCAGCAGCAGCAGGCAAACCAGTTGTTGAGACCCGAATCAACATGGCATGCGCCACAAGCCCCAGCCACACCCTCCACATACAGGTAGCTGCAGGGCGGCGGCAGCAGCAGCAGGAGCGCAGCCAGTGTCAGCAAGGCAGCAGTGCAGCAGGCAGAGGAGCAGCACTGAGCCAGCCAGCGTGGCTCCTGCTAAAACTCCTGGGCAGGCGCACCTACAACAGTGCGCGCAGCAGCCCCGCCCCCCTCACATGCGCACCGCCAGGCCGTCGCCGTGGATGGGCAGGTCTGCACTGAACAGCTGTACACAACAGCTGCCGAGCCACACGGCTGCAGGCATTCACTCGCAGCATTGTGTGCGCCCCGCCCCCCTCATCCGCGCACCGCCAGGCCATCAAAGTATCCATTCACTGCTCAGCAGCAGCATGAACGTTGCACTTGCTGCTAGCGGCTGCCACAGAGCCATGCACACCTACGCACAAACGCCTACAGGGCCCCCACCTGCGCACCTCCAGGCTTACATAAGTACGTTGTTTTGCTTGATCAAGGCACACGTAAAAAAGGCTTTGGCTTGAGTGCGGCATACAAAGAAGGGCAAGAACAGAATAAGAGAAAGCACCCCCGCGCCCCTCACCTGCGCACCGCCAGGCCGTTGCCGTGAAAAGGCACTGCTCAGCAACAGCATGACACATGAACGTCAAGGCGTTTGAGCACAAGCAGCAGCAACAGGCGCCCCGCCGCCTCACCTGCGCGCCGCCTCACCTGCGCACCGCCAGGCCGGCGCCGTGGATGGGCAGGTCGGCGTGACGTGCCTGCGTGGCGTGCCTGCTTGACGTGCCTGCTGCTGCTGGCTGCAATTGCCCATCAGTGCACCGCCACGCCTACAGGCACAGCACCCCACCCACACGCGCTCTGCCAGGCCTTCAGGACTGGGCCTTTTGCACATACATGCGTAATACAGCTCAAGTACAACACATCAAGGTCTGGCCCCTCACCTGCGCACCGCCAGGCCGTCGCCGTGGATGGGCAGGTCAGCGCCGCGCGCCGCCAGCAGTGTGAACTTGGGGATCATCTTCTCAGGGAACTGCAGCGGCAGCAGCGGCAGCAGCAGCAGCAGCAGCAGCAGCAGCAGCAGCAGCACGAGCAGCAGCAGCAGCAGCAGCAGCAGCAGCAGCAGCAGCAGCAGCAGCAGAGCAGCGCGTGAGCTGGGGGTCATCTGTCAAAGAAACAGACAGCAGCAGCAGGGAAGCTGTAGGCCGGACCTGTCTATGCATTAGATTGGCTGTGTGCAGCAGAATATCACCATCACCACCTGACCAGCAGCACAGCAGCCACATGCTGACAGGTGATTCCAGCACTTCAGCTCAACCCAGCGCTGCCCACCTCCCAGGAGCTGCGCAGCCATGCACGTCGACAAAGAGATAACCAGTTGCTTTCAAGCGGGCTGTGTATGGCATGTGTTGCCGGTGCTCACCTGGTGTGGCCCGTACACGTTGTTGCCGCGCGTGATGATGATGGGCAGCTTGTAGCTGGTCCAGTAGGCCTTGCACATCATCTCAGCGCCAGCCTTGGCAGCAGAGTAGGGGTTGGTGGGCTCCAGCGTGCTGTGCTCCTGCAGGCCTGCGGTGACGGCAGCAGCAGCAGCAGCAGCAGGATGCTGGTTAGGTAAGAGAAAAACACCGGTACTGCTGCAAGGGTTGGCGGGCTGCAGCGCGCTGTGCTGCTGCAGGCATGCGCAGCGGTGGTGGATGGCGACAGGTGGTGCATGGTGACATGTTGATGAAGCGCTTGGTGGTGCTCGTCATGCCTCAAGACCCTAAACCCTGCTCATCCCCACTACCCAGTAAACCCTGCTGCCCCACGCACCGTGCTCCTTGCCCAGGGAGGTCTCGCCGTAGACCTCATCTGTCGACACGTTGATGAAGCGCTTGATTGTGCCCGTCATGCGCGCCGCCTCCAGCATGCAGTGCGTGCCGTGCGTGTTGTTCATGGTGAAGGCCAGGCTGTTGCCAAAGCTGTTGTCAACGTGCGTCTGACGGGATTTAACGGCAGCAGCAGCAGCAGCAGCAGCAGCAACAGCAGCAGCAGCAGCAGCAGCAGCGTCAAGCCCATGCCGCAGTACAGACTGCACTGGGCACTATGCAGCACGCCAGGCCCATGCTTGGCGGCCCATGCTTGGTGGGGAGAGTATGCTTGCACTGCATGCGCTTCCTGCAGCACCCCGCCCGCCTAGCCTGCATGTGGATGCCACAGGCGGGGCAGAACAACAGCACTGCCTGCCCTGCTGCAGGCTGCCACAATCTGCCGCTGCACAGTGATCTCACTGCTGGAGCTGCTGCTGCTGTTGCAATAGCATGGACAGCAACTTGAACAGCACTAGTACAGCTGCAAGTGGCCCGCACTGCATGTTGTGGCTGCGCCCGGCAGCGCCTGCTGCTGCTGCGCTGCATGCTGCTGCCCAGGTGTGCTTGGATGGTGCCGCTATGTGCCGCTGCAGCACAGCAGCTGCACGCCGCGCAACGAGGCCGCAGCGCAGCTGTGCCGCCAATTTCAAGATGGCATCAGCCTGCGCCGCATGCGTCACTGCTGTGCATGCTCAGCAAAACCTCAGGCCACATGCAGCGCAAGTGGTGCTCGGGTGATGCACTGCTGCTGCGCCTGCATGCCCCGGCTGCCTGCAGCTGCTGTTTACTGTGACACTCGCGTCCTGCTGCGTTGCAGCGCTGCTGCGGAAAGAACACCAGCCAAGGAGCGCCCACCTGTGCCGCGAAGTGCATGACTGTGTCGATCTGCTCGGTGAGCATCACGAAGCTGAGCAGGTCCATGGACTGGATGTCGCCCTTGATGAACTGCGGCAGCAGCAGCAGCATTGGCGGCGTCAGGGCTGGCCACAGGCCGTGCAGTGAGCGCGCTTGCAGGAAGAGCAGCGCCGAATCAAGCTGCGATAAAGGATTGGCCATAGGCTCAAGCTAGCAGCAAACAATGAGGAAAACCCAACAGCAGCGCAGGTGGGGCATGCTTGCTAGCTTGCAGGAACAGCAAAGGCAGAGCACGCATGTGCCGGGAGGTACGGCATGACGGCACACCACATGCGCAGATGCAAGCCGCGCATGGATGTGAGCCTCGCAGGAACCGCAAGTAAGACAATCAGGCTGCATGAGGCTGTGTGCTGTCAAGTGTGTGCTGCCTCTGCTGCAGCCGCTGGCCAGCCTAGGCTTGCAGGACATGCAAGGAACAGCTGCGACATGATCTGCAGCCGCAACCAGCAGACGGTTAGCAAGCTGCTCCAGCAGCTGTTTGTTTGCACTGGCACAGCTGCTGCTTCGCTGCCCGCTGCCTTCTTGCCAGCGCAACATGTGCAGCGCTGCAGCTGCCAGGCTGGCATATGAGCAAGCTGGCACCGCCGGCATGCTGCTGCTTCTGCTGCTGCTGTGCTGCGCTGCCTGCCTCCCGCTGCAGCTGCACCACTTTTGAAGGCAATCATAAGAGGCTAGATATAATGAGCATAGCTGCCACGACGTTGCTGCTGCAATGTTGCTGCCGTGCTTGCGCTATCATCGCTGCTGCTGCTGCTGCTGGTCTTGCTGCGCAGCGCATCTCCCAGCATCCTGGCTGTGTACAATAATGGGTGGGACGCGCGGCCTGCTCACTGCTTGTACAGCACACATCATAACATATCTCTGCTGTACTGTCATTGCTGCTGCCTGCTGCTGCTGCTGCTGCGCAGCGCATCTGCCAGCATGCCGGCTGCAAACAGCACACACCATCAGCCCGCACCTTGCAGTTGGGCTTGTCGGTGACGCTGGCCAGGTTGTTGAGGCTGGCGCAGTAGTCCATCTTGTCCAGCACCACCACCTGCAGGAGGAAAGGCAAGGAAAAAAATGGCAAACACAGCAGCAAACATAAGAAGCAGTAACACCAGCAGGGTGAGACATGGGGCGCTGGCCAGAGCATGCAGTGGACCATCTTGTCCAGCACCACCACCTGCAGGAGACAAGGCAAGGAAACAGCACATGACATATGTTGACAACAGCAGCAGGTCCCAAACACCAGCAAGTGGGGGCACTGCAGTGGACCGTCTTGTCCAGCACCACCACCTGCAGGACACAAAACGGCAAACGCAGCAGCAAACATAAGAAGCAGTGACAACAGTAGGGTGAGGCATGGGACACTGCAGTGCCTGCAGTAGTCCATCTTGTCCAGCACCACCACCTGCAGGGACAAACGGCAAGGAAACAGCACATGACACATGTTCACGACAGCAGCAGGCCCCATACACCAGCATGTGGGGCCATGGGACACAGCAGTGCCTGCAGTAGTCCAGCTTGTCCAGCACCACCACCTGCAGGAACAGACACAGCACAGCACAGCCCAGGCGGGTGGTCAACGTGTCAGCAAGCATGTGAGGCCACTGCGCAGTGCCTGCGGGACTCCATCCTGCCCAGCACCACCACCTGCAGGAACACACACACGCACCAGGAACAATGCAGCAAAGCAGAGCTGAGACGCAGAAAGGTGAGTCATGGGACGCTGGACAGCGCCTGCAGAAGAATTCCATGCTGTGTAGCACCACCACCTGCAGGACACAAGGCGCACACACAGCAGCAGCACAGCATCGCTCCAAGGCCCAGTCATCAGCAAGCCAGCAGGCCAGTCTATCACTGCCTGCAGGGGCATGGCAGCTGCAGAGCAGCGCGTATGCAGTCCTCGTACTGTTTGGACTCCGATGGCAGTGCAGGGTCGCAGTGCTGAGCGCGCCAAGCGCTTGCAGGAGCCCAGGGCACTGCTGCTGCACAGGGTCCAACCCCGCCCCCGCCAGAGCCCGCGTACCTTGTACTGTGGGTAGTTATTGACGAGTCTGATTACTACATGAGAGGCGATGAAGCCGCAGCCCCCGGTAACGAGGATGTTCTTGGGCGTGTATTGGGCTGTCGAACCGTTTGCAGTCTCCGCCATGGTGCTGTGTGTGATCCCAGTAGGTTCAAAATCTATACGAAGTTAACAAACGAAACTATATGTGTAGGTCCTTCCGGCGAGGCGATAGGACGTGCAGGACAATCACACAGAGGGAAAAGCGTGAACAGAAGAGAACACGGCAAGCCACCGTGACAGCCTAAAGCAACCGAAGTGTAAGCGAAGGACACCAAGAGTTTGATCTTTCGTCCTGGTTAGGCCACTTTGCCTAGGGGCCCCAAACTCTGTTGCACCCCAAAACCTTCAACCGCAGTAACTGCTGCAGACTTCAAAATCACTCGTGAGATTCAAATCTCAGCATGCCATACATGTTTGAACGAGGCTTGTGACGACCAACAGCCGGCGGCTTTGCGCCGTGCCACTGCTGGTGTGCATGTGCCGCCAGCAGTGCGTCCCGTGTGTCCATGGCAGGTCAGGCTGGCGCAACAAGCTGGCAGCTGCAACAGGCGGCAGGCCGACGTGGTGTATCAGCGACTGGCAGCAGCTGCCAGTGGTAACAAGAGGCAAGCGGCTTGCCTGCAAGTTGCAGCTCATGCTGCGCCACCAGCTGCCGGGCAGCCTGCAGCCTGCACAGCGCCAGCCAGCTGTCATAGCTGCTGAGGGGTCGGGAGGCAGCAATTATGTCTATTATTATCGCCCCATGCACGGCCATGCGAGTGGCGGCCCATCAGGGCAGGTTGGGCTGGCAGTGCCCGGCACAGTTGTAATAAAGCAGGGAAGACAATACATCATCTGCAATAGCCGCATGCAACATTTTGCACACTCACATAGCTAGAAGGGCCCCCAAAAGGCACCGGCACAGGCCCCAGGCTGACTGCTGAGCGCTGCTGTCATTCCACTGCAGGCCACGGCAAATGATTTGATGGAGGGGAGCAGACCAACCCTTTGTGAGAGCCAGCATGCAAGGTATACATAATACACAGAGTGTTACCTTTGGAAGTAACTGGCGCTTATCAATGGCGATAAATCACAGCCGGGACGCCCGGGCGTGTGACGGCCGATGCCGTGTCGCAGGCTCGGCCCACAAAAAGAATTGATGCTGATTCGGGAACAATTTGGACGCGGGCGTGTCTCAGCCCGCCGCTTGCGTGTCTCAGCAAGACTCCTGGCCTGACCAGTGCAGCAGTCTCTAGCCATAAACCCCAAAACCCTACCCTCCCAAAGCAGGCAGACAGCAAGAAGCATGCCCCATGCATGCTTCGCTGCATGCAGCCTTCACACAGCTGGCCAGGCCCTAGCCCAGGCAGGCAGACGTGCTAGTCAGCACCACTCCTGCCCGCCTGCCTGCCTGCAGCGCACTTTTACAGCACATGCAGCCAGCCAGCCGCCAGCCGCCTTACAGCTGCTGCTGCTGCTGCTGCTGCTGCCAGCCTAAGCCCTAGCACCCATGCAGGCGCCAGCCAGGCTGTGCAGCATGCCTGTCGCCAGCAGCAGGCCCACCGCCAATCCGATCTGATCGGCGGCAGCCCGCCACCCTGCTCAGCCGCAGCCCACCACCCGGCCAGAGGCTGCTGCGCACTGCGGCAGCGCTCCGGCCCAGCATTGGCTGCAACACAAACGCAAGGTAGGCGGAGCTCACCTGCCTGCTGCCACACCCCACACAGATGCGGAGGCCTTCCAACACATTTCACATCACATCACATCACATCACACACGTCTCCTTCTTCCTATATCATATTCGCATCACGTCGCAGCAGCTTTCCAAGCCTTAAGCCGTACACTTTAGACCCGGCTTCAAGCCTTGCCGCAGGTCTTGGCGAACATGAGCCCCGGCTGGCTGCAGACCGCCTTGAAGGCCAGGCACGCGTCCAGGCCAAACTTGGCGTGGGCAGGCAGGTCTGGCGCGCAAACGCCCTTGGAGCCGATGCTGCACTTGGTGGTGCCGGCTGCAGAGCAGGCAGCAGCAGCAGCAGCAGCAGCAGCAGAAGCAGGAAGAGGATGGTCAGCTGAGTTGGAACAGGCGAAGGCGCAGCAGCAATCATGCGGCAGGTAGCACTGTCATCCACGGTGCCTGGTGCGCAGAGGCACCTGTCCTGCTTCGGGTCATGCATCTCATCAACGCAAAACATGCCTGCTCAATCCTAAGCCACAGAACCCTGAGCCCTAAAAACCCACCTGGGCAGTCCTCGACTGTGCCTGGTGCGCAGAGGCACTTGTCCTGCTTCAGGTCGTAGGTGCAGCCCTTGTCGCACTCCACCTTGGCGGAAACGCTGTCCACGGTGAATTGCTGGGGGACTGACTTCTCAACAGTGGTCCTGCAGGGGGGAAGCACGAGGCAGCAGCAGCAGGGGCAGCACAGGTCAGCAAGCTTGCAAGGACATTTCAGTGCTGTCCACGGTGAACTCCTGGGGCACCGACTTCTCCACAGTGGTCCTGCGCGGGGGAAGCATGAGGCGGCAAGGTTAGGACGCCCCAGTGCTGTCCAACGTGAACAGGCAGGTGCCCCAGCTGCCCATGCGATGCAGCAGCATGTCGCAGCAGGCTGGCTGCCCCTGGCTGGATGAATGGTCAGCAAAACCCTAAACCCTTCACCTCTTCCACTCACTCGCTGCAACATGCAGTGGGGCAGGCCAGGGTGGTGATCTTGTTCAGGCAACAGCAGCACAATACATCATCATGCACATACTTTTTATAAACAAACCACTCACTCGCTGCAGCAGGCAGTGGGGCAGGCCAGTGTGGTGATCTTGTTCAAGCAGCAGCACTATACATCGTCATGCACGTCCTGAAATTTATATAAAAGCCACTCACTCGCTGCAGCAGGCTGTGGGGCAGGCCAGGGTGGTGATCTTGTTCACGGCTGCGCCCAGGGCGTTGGCCACGTGGCTGCCTGGGTTGGGCAGCGTGGCGTTGCCGCCCGTCCACTCCTCCTTGTAGGACACGTGCACCACTGCGGGGGGTAAGAAGGGGTAGATAGAGGCAGCAACAGGTGCAAAGACAGTTAGTTCGGCTGTGCTGATCTGATCGTGAATGTAGTGCACCGGTCCACTCCTCCTTGTAGGACACGTGCACCACTGCAGACAGCAAAAGCATGGGGCTAGAAGAGAAACAGTCAGCAGTTGTGCTGGTTGATGCATCTGTTTGTGCACAGGCAGTCAGGGGGGTTGGGCAGCGTGGCGTTGCCGCCCGTCCACTCCTCCTTGTAGCTCACATGCACCACTGCAGGGGGAAACAAGGGGTGGATAGAGGCAGAAACAGGTGCAAAGACAGTCAGTTTGGCTGTGCAGACATGATTGCGAGTGTAGTGTGCATGTCCACTCCTTGTAGCTCACGCGCACCACTGCGGGGGGAAAGAGAATGGGGCAAGATGAGAAACAATCAGAAATTGTGCTGGGTGATGCATCTGCTTGTGTACAGGCAGTCTGCGAACTGCAAAAAGCACACATGCTGAAACCACGCCAAGCGCCCAACCCCCACAAAACACATGCTCTGGCACCCAGCCACCCACCTGCGTCGGGCTCGCTGCTGTTGCCCTTCACTCCGAAGAACTTCTGCAGGCCCAGGCTGAGGGGCACTGCCACAGCCACCTGCAGCAGGCGAGGAGGGCACAGGGACAGGCACAGACAGGCACAGGTGGGCAGGTGAGTGCGTTGGGTGGGGAGCGCGCAGGCGCAGGGCGAGCAGCGCAAGCATGGGAATGCTGCGCTGGCGGCGCCGTGCAGATCATGCTGTGTGACGGCAGGTGTGAGCCATGTGTGACATGTGCGCAACACATGGCGGCTGCCGTGAGCTGGCCCCTGAGCTGCTGTGCTGTATTGTTTTGTAATAGCCTTGCTGCTAAACATCTAGATGTGTGCTGTGCGTGCAGCGTCCACTCACGTCAGTCTTGCCCTTGGGCACTGGGATGGTGGGCAGGATGCTGTCGGGCAGGTTGATCACAGACTGCAGCAGCAGCAGCAGCAGCAGCAGCAGCAGCAGCAGCAGCGGTGGCAACAGCATTTTCAGTGGGTGCTGTGCCGGCAGCTTCACAGCATCAGTACGCATCAAGATCTTGCAGTGTCGCTGAGCCAGGCAGAACGATCCCGGGCAGAATACTTCAGTGCTGGGGTTTAGCTACATCTTGCCTAAACCCTCACCGAGGTGCGTGTCTCCTTGGCGTTCTCGTCGATCTTGAGCCCCTTCTTGGCCAGCAGGTCGCCCAGGCTGCCAATGGTCAGCGGCTTGATGTGGATGGTGGTGTCGTTGACCATGCGGGGGATGGTGATGTCGGCCACGGGCTTGATCTCAACGCGCTTCAGCTGCAGGGTTTTAGGGTTTAGCGGGAGGGTTTAGAGGACGAGGGTTTTAGGCGGCAGCAGCAGCGGACACAGGATAGGGGTGTTAGTGTAAGAACAGTGCAAGATGGTGCAAAGTCGTGCTGTGTGTGTGAAGTTGTGATGTTTAAACCACGGGCTTGTGCGCTCTGTGCGCTTCAGCTGTTGTGTTGGGTGGGTTTAGCGGTGCAGGGGAGGGAGGGGGTTTCTTGGGGTTTAGGGTTTGGGGTTGTGGGCGGCAGCAGTGATGTGCGTCAGGCCAAGGCTGGTGCTGCGTGTGACTGGCATAGGCCAAAAGCTGCTCAGTCACTGAACGCATGGGCTTAGGTGTGCTGCTGCTGCTGCTGCTGCAGGGTTCAGGGCTCCCACCTGTGTCTCCCTCTTGGGGATGGTGCTGCTGTTGAGCTTGATGAGGGGCTTGATGTCGATGAGCACGTTGGGGCCGGCTGCAGAGGCGGCAGCAGCAGCAGCAGACACAGCAGGCGGCACAGCAGGGACGTGAGTACAGCTGAGAGCACCCAGCATTGCATTGCATGCCAGCATGTGCACAGCACTTGCAACAACAACCACTTGCACTTGCAGCAAGCTTTCAATTATGCTGCCACCACGACTGCTGCAAAGTAACAAAGCCCTTGAAACGCACCTGGCAGGCTCTTGGAGAGGTCCATCTCTCACTGCACCTGCAGTAAGCCTCAACCCTAAACCCTGCTGCTGCTGCTGCCACGGCTGCTGGAACACAACAACAAAACCCTGAACCCCGTTGAAAACACACCTGGCAGGCTCTTGGAGAGGTCGATCTCGGGCATCTCCACGCTGATCTTCTTGGTGGTCACCTTGGGCGCCTGCGAAGTTCACGGTGGGAAGTTCAGGGCGGGGCGGCGGGAAGTTCACAGTCAGCCAGTGCCAGCCAGAGCAGGCTCAGGGTTGCTGGTGACGCCAATCAACTTGCTGCTACAAACCCAGCAGGCCTAAACCCTGCATGCACTGCACTAAACCCTGCTTTTCAAAACCCACTCACCCTGTCCATGAGCTCGGTGATGTTCTTGAGGCTGGGGTTGCCCTTGACGTCGATGACCAGCTTGGCGTTGCGCTGAGGCACGTCCTTGAACTCCGGGAGGTTGATGACCGTGTTGTGACGGTCACCGTTGCCGGGCACAGTGATGGCTGCGGGGTTTAGGAGCAGCAGCAGCAGCAGCAGCAGCAGCATTGTGTGAGTGATTGAACCTGGGCAGGGCGCACCATCTGCCAAGCAACACAGCACTGACTCAATGACCCTTGTCCCTAACACTGCGGTGTTCAGCCAGCAGCCTGGCCCACTCACAAGACACGTTGGCCAGCATGTTGTCAGCGATGATGTTGAGCAGCAGCTAGCAGTTCATTGCAAGTAATGCAACTGTTGTGGAGCGTGCAGGTTGCTCCAAGCAGCAGCCGTTTACAACTGTACACGGCCTGGCTACTCCTACAATAAGTTGTTACTGTTGCCATATCGTTGTTGTCACTCACACGACACGTTTGCGAGCATGTCGTCGGCGATGATGTTGAGCACTGCGCCGTTGGTCTCAGTGGACGGCAGCTTGATGTTGTACTGAGTCTGGTTCTTGGGGCCCAGGCCTGAGGGTTTAGGAGGGGGCAGCAGCAGCAGCAGCAGCAGCAGCAGCATCCAGGGTCAGCAGCAGCAGCAGCAGCAGCAGCAGCAGCAGCATCCAGGGTCAGCAGCAGCAGCAGCAGCACCTCCTGTGCATGCACGCGAGCTCGGTCGCACGCTCCCCTGAAGCTGCGCCCCGCTACTCCCTGACTGCACTTGTCTATTAACCACATGTTGCCGCACACACAGCAAGCCCTCACCCAACCTAAACCCTGCTACACCTCCATCCCTAAACCCTGCCCCCTAAACCTTCCCACCTGTGACGTCCAGGTACTGCGGCTCTGCTGCGCCGCTGCTGACAATGGTGATAGTGCCCTGGTCTGGCAGCATGGTGATACCACCATGCTGCTGCACACATGGCAAGCCCTAAACCCTGCTACATCACCGTCCCTAAACCCTGTTCCTTAAACCCTACCTGTGAGGTCCAGGTACTGAGGCTCAGCCGCGCCGCTGTTGACGATGGTGATGGTGCCCTGGTGACACCACCATGCTGCTGCACACATGGCAAGCCCTAAACCCTGCTACATCACCATTGTTAAACCCTGCTACCCTGTTCCTTAAACCCTACCTGTGAGGTCCAGGTACTGTGGCTCCGCTGCGCCGCTGTTGACGATGGTGATGGTGCCCTGGTCGGGCAGCGTCAGCTCGGGCAGCTTGATGTTCAGCTGCGTCTTGGGGCCCAGACCAGACAGGTCCAGCACCTGCGCGTAGCAGCGCCAGCAGGCAGCTGGGTTTAGCGGGGGTTGGGTTTAGGTGACAGGCGCAGTTTAGGTCCAGTGCAGCATGAGGCCCAGGGCAGGCCAAGGGAGTACAGATGGGACGGCTGCTGCGATGCACCTTGGTGCTGCACGACCACTGCCACCAACGTAGCATACCAGGTCAGGCAACTCCTCATACACACAGATTCACCAGGCGCAGGTCTCAACCCTAAACCCTGCCCTCTCAAAAACTCCACTAAAACCCACCTTGGGTCCCTCAGGCACGAACATGTCGATGTCTGGCAGGCGTGTGGCCTCCCCGATGAGGTCTGGCAGCTCCGGCACGTTGATGTCCACGGTGTTGGCGGGGCCTACCTTGCTCAGGTCGATGGTCAGCGGCTGCAGTGCAGGGTTTGGGAAAAGGCAGCAAAGGCAGGCAGGCAGCAGAGGCAGAGGGTTCAGGGTTGGTAGTTATGGAGGAGTGTGGCGGGGCCCACCTTGCTCAGGTCGATGGTCAGCGGCTGCGCAGCAGCAACAAAGGCAGGAAATGCAGCAGGCCGGCAGACTGAGCGGGGAGGATGGCAAAATGGCAAAATGGCAAATGTTGTGCAGGGAGAGGCATGCGGCAGGCAGAGAGACAGCGGCCTTACGCAGCCTTGCAGCGGCTGCGCGGTGTATACAGAGGCAAACAACAGGAAACATGCAGGCAGGTGGTAAGCTTGGGGCTGGCAGGCAGCATGTGTGCTGAGCACGATTCAATCAGAGGTCATCAACAGTAAGCACTGCGCTCTACACCCAAAGCTGTTAGACATCGGAACTGTTGGACGTGTGAACCCTACTTCAGGCGCCTCACCCTGTAGTTGATGTGTGTGTTGACCTTGGGGCCGCCTGGGATCATGTCCTTGGGCACATCCACGGTGAAGGCGGGCTCGGGCAGGATGGGGATGATCTGCGGTTCAGGGGGCCAGGGTTTAGGTTTGGGTGGCAGCAGCAGTTACAAGTTGTGTCAGCAAGGGCCCTCGCACCAGCTGTACAGCGGGTGCCGAGACGCGTAACAAGAACGCTGGCAGAGTGAGCTGCGCTGCTGGCTGGCGCTGCCACCCCAGCACGCATGTCAAACAAACGCTGCCCGCAAGCTTGTCACACGAGCAAGGCTGGAGCACACAGCTGCCTTTGTAGGGTTTATGCATATTCCACTAGGCTGTCGCTGTGTGAGAATTTCTTCAGACTCACTGTTGGGATGATATTGGGGCTGCCCTCCCACTTGACGGTGGGGCCCAGCTTAGGGGGCGTGGGCATGCTGATGCTGATGGCGGGCTCGGGCAGGATGAGCTGGGGGATCTGCGGATGACAAAATAACAAATAACATGACACACGTAAACGTTGAATGAGACACGAGTGAGTCGCAGCTGCAGGCGTTGTATGACCGCAGGGGGACTGCTGCTCTGCCACAATGTTGCTGCAGCTGTCCCTCACATGGAAAACAGGGTTTAGGGTTCACTGCACACATCGATCCCAGCACTGTCACAAAACCCTGGGCTCACCAGGCCTACTAAACCCTGCCAGCAGTCTCTCCGCCATGCTGCACAGGCTGGACCTTGGGCCCCTCCCGCGGCCTGGGCGGCTTCACGTTGCACTCCACTCGCCTACACTGTCCCCAAACCAACTAGGTTTTACCCCTAGGACACACTACCTCCTAAACCCTGCAGGCAGTCCTGCTAAACCGCTCACCGTCATGGATGGCAGGTTGAACTTGGGTCCCTCCCTGGGCTTGGGCGGCTTCATGTTGACGCTGAAGGCGGGCTTGGGCAGGATCACGTTGGGGATGTAGCTGGTGCCCACCACGTTGATCTCCTTGAACAGGGGGTTGTCAGCCTGAGGGTTTTGCAGCAGGGGGGGGAGAGGGTTTAGCAGCAGCAGCAGCAGCAGGGGTGAGGATCACGTTGGGGATGTAGTAGGTGCCCACAATGTTGATCTCCTTGAACAAAGGGTTGCCAGCCTGTTGCAATGATAGCGGCGGGGCGGGGCAGGACAGAATTAGCTTAAGGCAGCAGGCGCAGAGGCGGCGGCGGCAGCAGCAGCTGCTGCCTGTTGCCAGCAGCCAGCCCCCTCAGTGCAGGCTTTGCAGCTCTGCCCGCTGCAGCACCCTCTTTGTACGCCATCCCGTCACTCAAGTGTGTGCACATGCAAGCGGCTGCAGACACCCACAAACAGCCTCAAGCGTCAACCATCCTCGTGCATGCGTGCATCCACAGCAGCAGCAGCAGCAGCAGCAGCACACCTTGGACCTCAACAGTGCACCTACAACCCTGCCGACCACACACGCCCTAAACCCTGCCCTCGGCACGGTGCCTAAACCTTTCTCACCTGCGCCAGCTTGCGGCCCAGTGTTGGGATCAGCTTGTGCAGCGGGCCCTCGCAGTCCTTGGACTCACTGGTGCCAGCTGGGCACTGCTGGCCGGGCAGCAGCGGGTGGCACTTCTTTACCACTGCGGGGGGGAGGAAGGAAAAAGGAGAACACAGCACACGGCAGGCGGCTTGAGGTGAGAGATGCTGATGCTGATGCTGATGCTGACATTGCAGCAGACAGCAGCAGCAGCAGCAGCAGCAGC
Source organism: Scenedesmus sp. ARA3 (assembly GCA_004335835.1). Lineage (NCBI taxonomy): Eukaryota > Viridiplantae > Chlorophyta > Chlorophyceae > Sphaeropleales > Scenedesmaceae > Scenedesmus > Scenedesmus sp. ARA3. The sequence goes on along the minus strand of RWJK01001512.1, from coordinate 13,350 downwards.
AGCAGCAGCAGCAGCAGCAGCAGCAGCAGCAGCAGCAGCAGCAGCAGCAGCAGCAGCAGCAGTCGCATCACTGTGCAGCAGCAGCAGCAGCTGACGCTTCATCGTGACATGCAGTGCTACCATATGCCAGCTGTTGTGTCACAAGCATCAGCTGCCACTTCACACACAACACTGTCTTAGCACATTATCATTATGCCACGCCATGCGCACCTTCGCTGCTCACGCAGTTGCCGTCCTTCAGTGTTGACCCGGCAGGGCAGGCCACTGCCGTCTTCTTGGTGCAGCTGAGGGTAGGGAAAAAGGCAGCAGCAGCAGCAGCAGCAGCAGGAGGAAGTGAAATCAGCAGAACAGCATTTGAGAGTGAAGCATATGGCAGGGGTGCTGCGCTGGCAGCTGCGTGGCTGCTGTGCTCGTCTGTGCTAGCGCTGCGTGTGCGCTGCCTGCCAAGCTGCCAGCAGCCAGCGCTGCTGTTGCTGGTGGTGCGACATGCAGCGCCTTTGGCCCCCCTCACTGCTGAACACTAAAGAGGCGGCTGTCAGTTGCTATTCATCCGATTCAGCTGCGTTGCTGCATTGGTGCACCTGACACACCTGCCCTGCTGCATACCCTTTACTTGTACTCCAATGCACCAGCTGCCCCTGCTGTTAAGCTCCCTGACACGGCCACTGTCGCTGCCAGTGCCCAGCTGCGCTGCTGCCAGCAGCAGAGCCAGCTGCTGCGCTCACACAGCCTACTGCAAGCCCACAAACAAACCAATGCACATGCTGTCCTGCTGTCTAGTACATCCTTAAGCACTGTTCTCAAGTGCTGTATGCATAAGCACAGCTGCTGCTGCTGTGTCCACAGCACTGCCACTCACACGGCCTTGCCGAAGAGGTCCTTGCCCAGCTCGTAGCCCTCGGGGCACTTCCTGCTGGCATCGCCCCACTTCTGGCCCGTCACCTTGGGGTAGCACAGCGCGCCTGCAAGCAATATGAATATGCACACAACGTGAGAAGCGAGCGTACTCGGCGCCGGAGCATCTGCTGCTGTCTCGGCATGGCATCATCGTGCATCAGGAGCTGAATTTTGGTTTCCCGGAAAGGTTTGGCACTCACTGCTGCAGAGCGCGACGTCCAGGGCTGCGAACGAGTACTGCGGAGGCAAACAGCGACAGGCAGGACAGCGGTCAGAGGGTGGGACTGCGGGTGCGAAGTGCTGGGGGGCTGGCTCTGGCCCTGGCCTGGTTCATTAGCTATTGATTGCTATTATGAAGTAGTTCGCGAAATGATACAGCAGCGAGCTGCCAGGAAAGCTGTGGTACCGGCTGCAACTGCGTGGCGGGCCCGCCCAGCCCACTGCTCCGCACCTGGCAGGACACAAGCAGCAACAAGGCTATCGCCTTCGACCTGCTTGATACCCTCATGTCTGCTTTGCTTTACGCCGCTGCGCTGCTGCTCTCTATACAAACTGCGTCGACAGCCCGGAGTTGTGCTGCCCGGACAGCAACGCCTGATTTAATGCCTTCGCAGCGTGTTTGATGTAATACTGGCACTCTTAGTGCGTCTCTATGGCTAGCCTTGAGCGCTTGCAGGTCTGGTTTTACTACGTAGGGCAAGCAGGGAGCTCGGCGCCACAATACCCTAGCAGTTGTTTGCAGATAGCTGCTCGCAGATGCCTTGCAAATGCTTAATCGTATTACCAAAATACAATGTACAAGAAATTTATTTGTGATCGCGCTCGTCAGCGGTGCACAGCGCGGCTCTTGGAACTTCGTCTTCGCCGTCCCCAGCTCCCTTCGATCACACAAATTTCATTTCGCAATAAGTACATTGCATTGATAAGAAACGATCCAAGATGTGGCTGCAGCAACGCGCGTGGTGCGCTTTGCCGAGTATCCTTGCACGCTGAAGTCATGCCATGATGGTGCTGCAAGAGGCCAGGCAGGGAATCGCTGTGGCAAACGACGACAACTACACAGCTTGGTTCTCTTTGATCCCATAGATTTCATCCTGAAGCAGTGCCAACGGATTGCAATCGTCAGTTTTGGCATCGCAGCAGCAGCCTGTGCAGGATGTGCTGGCGCTGCGGTGCTTCATGCGGAGCAGCGGCTCGCTGGGCTAGTGCATGTGTCGAATAGACTCCTGAAACATCAGGTATGGCTGCCACCAGGCAGGCTGCGGAGCAGCTGCCAGCGCCTGCCAACACCGTGCTGTGACTGCCAGCGGCAGCCTGGCTGCTGCTGTGCCGCACATCATCATGATGGGTGGTTTGCTGCAGGCCAAGCATGATGATTAGTGCACACCTGAGACTCATCATCATCATGTTACCCATCAAGCCATAACATCAACGCCATCGGCCTCGCGCCCCGATGGAGCTGAGACTGTGAGCTGGATTGCTGAGCTGCCGCTGCGGCATTGGGCAGAGTGCAGTCATGCTGAACGGGCGGCGGCGGCAGCAGCTGCTGCAGGGCTACAGCCCAGCCTGCTGGGCCTGGCTACTTCACTCAGGGCTGCAGCTCAACTCTCAGACTGTCTGTTGTTACATTGTACAATTTGGCAATAAACCCCCATTTCCCAGCCAGTAGCGCCGACTGCGGCACTGCTGCTGCAGGAGGCTGCACAGCCGCAGAGGCTGCACAGCAGCGCAGCAGGCACACCGAGCAGCTGCCAATGGCCACACACCTTATGATGCATATGCATATGCGCCATATGGCGCCGCAAACAACCATGCAGGTAATGCATTGCTGTGCCGAGTCATGATGAAGCTGTGTGCATCGGGCCGCCCCAAGCGCTTCTCTCTGCTGCGCCAGGCACCATGGCACTGGCCAGACTGCTGCGCTGCTGCAGCAATAGCACCACACCAGCATACAACACGTATGCACGCGGGGTACTTCACCCAAGCGTGTAGTAATCGTTTCGTCCGCATAGGATACAGTCTTTCAGCGCCAGCGCCAGTTTCAGTCCTGCTTACATGTTGTAAAATGCAAACTCACCCTTTACAGCATGCATTTTCACATGCGCAGCTGCAGCGTAGCAGTGGCAGGCAGGCAGGCAGCACTACCTCAGCAAAGTCATGGTGAAGCTGTGCACCAGTGCTGCCCCAAGCCTATCTCTGCTGTGCCGCGCACCATGGCGCTGGCCAGACTGCTGCGCTGCTGCCGCCACAACACCACACCAGCAGACAACATGCATTTTCACATGCGCCGCTGCAGCGCAGCAGTGCAAGGGGCCACCCTGCCCCACAGCCACCCTGTGCTTGAAGCTGCAGCTGCAGGCCAACCGCAGGCACTGGCTGTGCAGCAGCCATGGCTGCAGCAGCGCCCAGTGACACATATGACAACAACGGAAGGAGCAAGCACAGCTGCCCAGCACACCCAGCAGGACAGGAGGGACAAGGATGCTTCTCTGTGGTTGACAGTGGTCTGTGAATAAAGAGGAAGCCAGTTCCCAGTGCTTGGCACTGCTGCACACTGCGCCCCTGCACTGCTGCACACTGCGCCCCTGCACTGCTGCACACTGCGCCCCTGCCCAGCAGCCGGTCCGCGCCAGCTGCTGCCTGACCACGGCTGCGCTGGCCGGCACAACAGCACACAGGTCAGCAGCATTGCAGACACTCATTCGCAACAGCATGTCTGCCCAGTCCCCGCCAGCGGCTGCCTGACCACGGCTGCGCCGGGCAGCTGAGCAGCGCTGGCCAGCACTGCAGCACGCAGACAACCAGCACGCCAAGCAGCACGGAAGCCGGTTGCTGCGGCCCGGCTCATCAGCCAGCCACTGCCAGCTGCTGCCTGACCACGGCTGCGCCAGGCTCTATTTGAGCAGCGCTGGCCAGCACAGCAGCACGCAGACAGCCAGCACGCACAGCAGCAAGGAAGCCAGTTCGCAGTGCTTTTGGCAGTGCGGCCCGGCCCATCAGCCAGCCACTGCCGGCTGCTGCCTGACCACGGCCAGGCAGGCAGCTGAGCAGCGCTGGCCAGCACAACAGCACGCAGACCACCAGCACGCCAAGCAGCAAGGAGGCCATGTCAGCCAGTTCTCAGTGCTTGGCAGTGGGGCCCGGCCCATCAGCCAGCCACTGCCAGCTGCTGCCTGACCACGGCCAGGCAGCGCAGCAGCGTTGGCCAGCAAGACAACAGCACCCAGACAGCCAGCACGCCAAGCAGCAAGGAAGCCAGCTCCCAGTGCTGCGCAGTGCAGCGTGGGGCCCAGCAGCCAGCCACTGCCAGCTGCCCGACCACGCCCAGGCAGCGCTGACTGGCTGCGTACAACAGCACGCAGTTCAGCTGCATTGCAGACACTCCTTTGCAAGAGTGTATGCAAAAGAACGATACAGTGCCTGTGTGAGCCAATATATCATTGTAAAGGCGACGCTGGTATGCAAATGACATGTGATACATGCAGTACACTGTGCTGGCCATAATCTGAAGTGCGGCCTTGTCAGCAGACGCTACCAGCCCTGCGAAAATTCTACAGGCATACTACAGGCATACTACTAGTATGCCTGTACTACAGGCATGCGCTGAGGTGCTGCAGCCACACACACAGCGAGCCCCGCCCACTAGTACATCATGCTGCACATCGATCAAGTGCGAGCTTGTCAGCGCACCCTGCCAGCCCTGTGAAGACACTACAGGCATGCCCGTGCTGCAGCCACACACAGCGAGCCCCACCCGCCAACTAGCTAGTACATTATACTGTACCTCGATCAAGTGCGGGATGGTCAGCAGACCCTGCCAGCCCTGCTCAGGTGCAATCGTTCGTGCTGCAGCCACACACAAACTTTGCAGCATAACATCCGCCAAGCTGCACAACCGGCCACAGCAGTGTTTCAACTGCGCCACAGCACAGCACAGCTGCCCTTCAAGACCCAGACCAAATGCAAGCACATCAGCAAGCAAGTTGTGCACTGCTGCCGGCTGCCGTGTGTTCTCGATGCTCGTGTTGCACACTGGTGGCAGTGCACGCCCAAGCACACGCACAGCAGTAGATAGTATGTGTATCTGAGCAGCCAGGGTGCACGCAGCAGCCGCTCCTCGTTTGCGCTGCATGCTGCTGCTGCTGCTGCTGCTCAGCCGCCGCCATTATCACAGATTGGCGCTGTGTGCAAGATTACACACATCAGCCCATATCACTGTATAATGCCAGTATGCACGCTTCAGCGCCGTGTGCAGCAGCCGTTTCCTCTTTTGTGCTGCATGCTGCTGCTGATGCCTAGCCGCCGCCACCCTCACTCAACGCGGCGCGGTGTGCGCCATAGCACACATCAGCACATGTCCACTGCTTACACGCATGCAAATACAATGTCAACATGCAGCTTTAATATGCCACGCTGCACACAAGCAGCATGCAGTTTGTGCTGCAGTGTGTATCACAGAAGCGCAGCAGCCCATATGCGGCAGGCTCTGCTGTGTGCAGTAGACACAGACACATACACTCACAACAGCCCCTTGTGGTAGACGCACACTCTTGAAGCATACCCTCTGACCTGGTGGCACACTACGCAAAGCCTGAAACCCCCAACCATGCAGCTGCGCGATGCGCCTGCGGCCATCGTACCCTGCAACATAATAGGTCCAGTACCACCAAAGCATACTGCTGCCAGTTGCCTTCTGTGCAGTGCTGCAGCAGCAATTGGCCGCCCCCTCACACCCCTCACATGTTTCTCCCTCCAAACAATGCAATGACAAAGCCGATAGATACATCATGCTGGCCACTGAAGCACAACAAACTGCAGCACATGACCCATCCATGGTGCCGCACGACGCCCCTTGCACACAGCGCTGGCTACACACACTCAATCCTGCACACACAAGCTCAGGGAGGCAGCTGGCTGTGCAGCTGCTGCTGCTGCTGCTGCTGCTGTCGCAGCGAAGTCCACGGCATGTGCCGCTGCTTCGCTTGCCTCCCAGCATGGCTGAGGCTCACAGCATGTGCTCTGCGGACTGCCCTGCCGGCACCAGGCCGGTCTGCTTGAAGCGCTGCTGCTGCTGGCCTGCAGCAGCCGGCATGAACTTGTGCGTGGCGGGCTGGTACATGCCGCTCGCCTCCACCTGCGGCAGCAGCAACAGCAGCAGCAGCAGCAGCAGCAGCAGCAGTGGCAGCAGCAGCAGCAGCAGCAGCAGCAGCAGCAGCAGCAGCAGCAGCAGCAGCATGAGCACGAGCAGCCAGATAAACTTGTGCGTGGCGGGCTGGTACATGCCGCTCGCCTCCACCTGCGGCAGCAGCAGCAGCAGCAGCAGCAGCATGACATGTTACAGCAGCAGCAGCAGCAGCAGCAGCAGCAGCAGCATGACATGTTACAGCATGCAGCTTGGCGTGATGGCACATGCTGCACACCTCCACCTGTAACAGGGGCCGGGCGAGGTGCAAGGGCAGTAGGGAGCAGCGGCAGTCAAATTTGGTTTTTTTCCTTCTTCAGTCGCCGGCAGAGGGCGCAGCAGCAGTGTGGGGGCAGCCGGTATACTGTGCGCCCTGCTGCGGCAGCAGCAGCAGCATGACATGTTACAGCATGCAGCTTGGCTGGATGGTACATGCTGCACACGAGGTGCAAGGGCAGCAGGGAGCAGCAGCAGAGGCCGCAGCAGCAGTGGGGGGCAGCCAGTGCACGGGGCGCCCTGCTGGGGGAGGCGCTGGCGCAGCCGCTAAACCTTGAGCAGCGCCGGCAGGGTTCTACGACATGTGCTATTCCTGAACCCCAAAGTTTCAACATACAAAACCCTTAAACCCTGAAAACCACAAACCCCAGCGCCTGCCTCACCTTGGCCTTCATCAGCTCCAGGCCTACCCCTGCCAGCAGCAGCAGCAGCAGCCCCAGCAGGGTCCAGCAGCATCCCCTGTTCCTAAACCCCATCACTTTGGCATACAAAACCCCGAACCCCAAACCCGCCGCCTCACCTTGGCCTTCATCACCTCCAGGCCTACTCCTGCCAGCAGCAGCAGCCCCAGCAGCAGCACCAGCGGCAGCAGCCACGCCGCCAGAGGCTGCAGCAGCAGCTCGTGCATCATCACCACGCCCGCTGCCATCACCACCACGCCTGGTACAGCAGCAGCAGCAGCAGCAGCAGCAGCAGCAGCAGGGGCAGCAGCAGCAGCAGCGTCATTCAACGTGCCAACTCAACATGCACAAGTGAAGCACCAACCAGCAGGGCTCTGTGTGCACCCATCAGGAAGCTTCACGAGCGACTTCCGATGTGTCAAAACAAGTTACCACAGCAATGGCACTGAGCAACCGCTAGTGACAGCCAGCACAAACGCATGTGGCCCAGCCGCCAAAACAGCAACATGTCATGCGTCGTAACCGGATGCGACGTGTGGCATGTTGAACAACATGTTACAACATGTCACTCTCCGACCAGCAGCGTGAGCCAGCCCAGGCCCGTGTGGGCCCAGCCGCCACAGCAGCAACACAATGAATGCAACTATATGCAGCTTGTGACATGTTCTAAAAGATGTTACAACATGTCACTCACCGACCAGCAGCGTGAGCCAGCTCAGGCCCGTGTGGCCCAGCCGCCACAGCAGCAACACAATGAATGCAACTATATGCAGCTTGTGACATGCTCTAAAAGATGTTACAACATGTCACTCACCGACCAGCAGCGTGAGCCAGCCCAGGCCCATGTGGCCCAGCCGCCACAACAGCAACACATTCAATGCAACTGTATGCAGCATGCGACATGTTAAATGACATGTTATAGCATGCAACTCACCGACCAGCAGCGTGAGCCAGCCCAGTCCCATGTGGCCCAGCCGCCACAGCGGCCGCCTCGGCGCAAACAGGCCAGGACGCACCGCGCCACCAACCGCCTGCAGCAGCAGCAGCAGCAGCAGCAGCAGCCATCAGCAGCAGTTATTCAAGGCGTTTCTTTAGGACTGGAATAGCTGTGCATCAGCTATGCTCCGCTGCAAGCATAAGAGAATGAATCCATACCCTTGCTGCTTCAAGGCACGCATTGCACAGCAGCAGCAGCACCAGCAGTGTCGGCCACCACGCGCACATAGTGGTGTAACTCATGACAAAACACCTCACATGTAACAAGCAACATATAACATGTGACGAATCAGATGTAACAAGTAACACACCCTCACATGCAGCAGTGTGAAGGCGATCCCCACCACGCCCAGGTAGCGGTGCAACCGCTGACACCATGTTAGAACAGAAAGTAACTGTGACATATAACAGGTAACAAGTAACACATTCCCACCTGCAGCAGTGTGAAGGCCATTGCCACCACGCCCAGTACCTGTGCAACACTATCAAGTATGACATGCATGTACCTTCAACATGACCAAGCAGCACACTTACAAGTATTATGCTCGCCCACCTGCAGCAGTTTGAATGCGATCGCCACCACCCCCAGGTAGCGGTGCAAAACGCTGACAGCACAACACAGAAAAA
>RWJK01001511.1:36830-82351 GCA_004335835.1 Scenedesmus sp. ARA3 | reverse complement strand
GGCAGCAGCTGCCAAGAGCTGCTGGCTGTGGTTGCTGATATGAGCAAACAGCAGCAGCAGCAGCAGCAGCAACAGCATGAGTTAGCATAACCCAGGTGTGGTGCAGCTTACATATGGCCGCACTGCAGCTTACGGCTTGGCTGTTGGGCTGCTGAGGCCGTGTGTGGTGCAGCTGCTGATGATGGCAGCAGAAGGGCCTGGCTATGCTGGCAGCAGCTTTGCCAGCAGGTGTGGCTGGCGTGTTGTGATGCTGGCTGGTGGTGAGGACAGCAAGGCGCTTGCAGTAAGCAGTTGCCAAGAACTGCTAGTTGTGGTTGCTGACTTGAGCAAGCAACAGCAGCAGCAGCAGCAGCTCGAGTAGCAGGCCTAGATGTGGTGCAGCTGTCACCTTGCCGCACTGCGGTTCAGGGCTTGAGCCTGGCCGTAGTCGATTGACATCTTTGGCGAGGCTTCAATGTTTGAAGGAGACAGCCGTGCATGGACCACAGGGTGTATGGCGGGAAGTGTGCAGTGCACAACCTGTTTGCTGCTTTTGACATACGCCTGGCAGGGTGTGCAGCCAGGAGTGTCATTCCTGTGCATGGCATGTGTCAGCTCAGCAGTGCGGTGTCAGGGACCACTGTATGTGTGTGTCGAATTCATTGCGTGTTGCCTTTGTGTGGATTCGTGTAACAGGTGCCGTCTTATTTCTCAGGCTTCCTTGCACTTCCATAGGTGCAGCGTTTTGTTGATTGCTACTGTCTCTGCTTTCAAATGCACGTCATGTGACAATGGGGTTGTAGGCATGCACCTCCCTGCTAGTGCCAAATGCTGACAGCCATTCAATGCCTCTGCATGCCACATGAGTGCTATTACTGGCCGTGCTTAGCAACAGCAGCGTTGTCCTGCCTCCACTGTCCCTGCTGTTGAGCAGCAGCAAGCACTTGCTACCTGTCCCCCGCATTCCTTTGCTGCAAGCGGCTTTTTCAGCGTATCGTAGCAATCAACAATGTTCCCATCACGTCCCAATCCTAAGAAGGCTTACAAGGAGCTGCGTTCAAACCTGCTGCTGTTCGGCTCCATTTGCGTGGCAGCTCGCTTGACGCCATACATCCTGCACCTAGCGCAGAAGGCTGGATCTAAGTGATCAGCATCAGCATGGATGAGCAGCTCGGCAAGCGTGGCGCGGAGAAGGAGGTTGAGCTGCCGGCCCGCAAGAAAGGCAAGAAGGGAGGCAGCAGCGCGCGTGGCAAGGACTCGCATGAGTCCGTCGAAGCGTTCAAAGACGATCTTGTGCGCGTGGTGCCCTACCGCAAGCCGACAGCGGAGGACGATGTTGGAGCAGTAGTGCTGCTGTCAAAGCAGGACAAGGCACCGCAGCTGCAGCTCTCAGAGGACCGGCTGTCAGTAACAGGCCAGAAGGGCTTCCGCAGCGTGCGTGCAACACACGGAGCGCACGAGGGCACCTTTTACTGCGAGGCCACAGTGCAGCACCTTGGCAGCACTGGCCACTGCCGCCTCGGCTGGTCCAGCAAGCGTGCAGAAATCAACGCGCCAGTTGGTTATGACGTGTTTGGGGTGGGGTACCGGGACCTAGAAGGCAGCAGCATCCACAAGGCGCTGCGCAGCAGCTACGGGGCAGCATACAGCGAGGGTGATGTGATCGGGCTGCTGCTGCACATGCCGCCAGGCGGCCGGCCCATGGAGGCTCGCGCAGCACAGGTGGTGCGTTACAAGGGGCTGTTATATCAGGTTCAGGAGGACGAGCCGGACCCTAAACCGCTGTCTGGCAGCTTTGTAGGGTTCTTCAGGAACGGCCAGTGGCAGGGCAAGGCAGCAGAAGATTTGCTGGAGGGCACATACTACCCAACAGTGTCACTTTTCACACTGCCAGAGCAGGCTGAAGGCGCCACAGTGACCATGAACTTTGGGCCGAACTTCAAGTTCCCACCAGAGTTCACAGTGCTGGGGCTGCCAGCAGCTGAGCCAGTGAGTGCGCTGCCTGCTCAGGCAGCTGCTGCGGAGGCTGCTACTGCAGCTGAGCTGATGGGAGAGGACCCTGCTGCTGCTGCTGCAGCAGCAGAGGCTGCTGCTGGGGCACCAGCAGCAGCAGCAGCAGCAGCAGCAGGGGCTGCAGTGCCAGGCAAAGCAGCTGGTGATGGTGGCAGCAATGCAGCAGCTGCGGCTCCCGAGCAGCAGCAGCAGCAGCCTGGTGAGGCAGCAGCCCCTGCAGCAGCAGCAGCAGCAGTAGCGCCGGGGTCACCACAGCTACCAGGCCTGTAACAGCAGATGGTGCAGCTGGCTGACGTCCTGAATTGCCAGCAGTAGTAGCAGCAGCAATCGCAGCAGCAGCACTGTTAATGGCAGCAGCAGCAGTGTGATGTTGCTGGGTGCAGAGGGTTTTCAGGTGTTGTGGCTGTAGCTGAGTAGCCTAGCCCTGTGTGTTGGGCAGCATCCGCGCAGTGCCGCAGTACTGTGCGCACATGTTTCATGTTGTTGTAAACGCAGTAGGATGTGATTGTGGCATTGCTGACTGCTGCGAGGTGTTGTGTGACCAGGCGCTGACATACTGTGCAGGTGTGCGTATGCCTGATGTCGCTTGGGTTTCATGCCACACAGAGTGTTGGTCACGCCAGGTGTTGTGCACTTGGTGATGCTTTGTCGCGGGCATGTGATATGCTTTCTGCTTTGCTGAAGGTGTGTTGCTGCAGCCTAGGCCTGGGCAGTTGGCATGTTGCTGTTCTTGCTGCCACAGCATACATGGTGTCACACACGTGTGAGTGTTCACCATTTGGCAGGTGTTGCCTGGTGACCAGGGCAGTTCCTCAGTGCTACGAATGCATCATGTTTTGCTCGCATCAGCTGAGGATGCCGCACATCAGCTGCTTGCATGCATTGATATGTATGTGTTTGTTGTATTGCAGCAGCTTGTTGTTGGAACAGCATGATTGCAGAAGCTGGTGTATCTTGCCCAATTGCTTGCATCCAAAGTACGCATATATGCTGCAGCAGGTGCTGGGTTGCTCAAATAGGCAGCATGCTGTCAGCATGCGGCGGGTGACACCATGGCTGGCCAGGGAGCATGTAGCCGACAGCGATGCTTGCCAGCATGCCCAGCGCTCGCTTGAAAGGTAACATGCTGCTTATGATGATGAGCTTGTGCGTGGTTGGATCGTGCACATTGAGCGATTACATATGTGCGCCAGCAGTGCCCCGTCTGCCATGATGCTGTCATTAGCTCACTAGCAATGACTTCTACTTGCTTGAGCTTTTGAAGCCCGCTGAACTGCTGTTGAGATCCAACATCTGCGGGCTTCCTTTTGCAATCATGCCCAACTCCAACTGTCAACCGTACACAGCAACTTCAGAAGAGTGCCATGCAGCGTGCCTAGCCACAGTCTAGGGTGTATGCATAGCCACAAGTGTGTGTCAGCATATACGCTTGCGTCATCTTGTATTCAAACGTGAGACAGTAACACGCAAGCCTGAGGATGTGCTTTAAATGTATACAGCTGCCACGTAGCAGCTGACCTGCTGCAGCCTGCTCGGCAGCCGCTGCCAACAGGCTGCTGAAATCAGCATCTGCAATTGCGAGCTGCCTCCCGCAAGCTTGCCTAACCGACACAACCAACGACTAGGCCTAGGCTAGTAGCACTCGATCATCCACGGTCACTTTAATCATGTGTCAGCATTGCAGCCCACGCCGCGTATATTGTAGATGCTGCCCACCTCACCAGGCTGGCTGCCACAGCTGTTGCAGCGCAACTGCCAGCAGCTGCTACAGCTGGCCTAGTCAGCCATCCACAGTCACTTCAACCGTGTGCCACACATTGCAGCCCACACCGCGTATGTTCCATATGCTGCCCACATCACTTGGCTGGCTGCAGTACTGGCCATCAACTGCCTTTACTTCCAGCACCACCACACAAGGCTGCTGCGCAGCACCAGTGCTGCTGCTGCTGCTACTGCTGCTGCTGCTGTCACAGGCCTGCTGGCTATCAGCATGACCACCAGCTGGCATGGCGCTAGCCGATTCAGCTTTACTGCTGGTAAGATCCTGGGTGCTGGCTCCCAGCTGTTCGTCGCCATCATTGGCAATGCCCCTGCTGCTGCTGCTGCTGCTGCTGCTGCTGCCGCGCACGCTAGCTCCAAGCACTGCATTTACCGCCTGCCCAAGCCCCACCACCTTTGCCGCTAAACCCACAACCGCAACCCTGGCCTCCCAAAACACCCACGCCCAGGCCCGGCCCTCAGGCTGCTGCACCCCGCCAGGGTTTTGCAGCTGCGCTGAAACCCAGGTTTTGCCGGCATCGGCTGAAACCTCAACCCTGATTATGTTGTGGCCGCCGCCACTCCAGGCATAGCCTGCTGCAGTGATGCAGCCGGTGGCGTCGGGTTTTAGGGTTTCCCCGGGTTTGGGCTGCAGGAAGGCTGACTGTACCGGCATTGCCTGCATGGCTGGCACAGCTTGCCAGTTGGCCTTGACCTGAGGGCAGGCAGGCAGGCAGGCAGGCAGGCAGGCAGGCAGGCAGGCAGGTGTGTGAGCTGTATCATGTCTAAACGAATCCCATCATGCCTGCAGAGAATGCCTGCAAAACATGCCAAAATACAAAAGGGCTGTGTGCGACGAGCTGCTGGCACGAATCCCTAGGCCCACACAGATGCATTACAGGCGGTTCTGTCATCTGGTGCGCACCTGCCAGTCGTTGTTTGGAGGCAGCATCTTGTAGTCGCTCTGCTGCCAGTGCGCGGGCGCCTCCTGAGCAGACAGCACGATGCGCTTCAGCCACTTGCAGCTGCGCACGCCTGCATGGCCGGGCACTATGGCACGCACTGGATAGCCGTGCTGGCCTGCGGCGGCAACAGCAGCAGCAGCAACAGTGTGAGCAGCAACAGTAAGTACTCAGTAGGACATGGCAACCGTACGATGCACAGGATCAAGGCGCACCTGCAGTGCTGTAGGCGCAGACTTGCTGGCAGCAGCTGCTAGCTGCTGATTCCGCGCACCGTGCAGGCTTGATGATTGGCTGATGATCGTGTCAAGGCACAACATGAGGGTCAAGGAAGTAACAGCCAAACACGCAAGCGCCCACAGTGAGCAGACTGCCATAAATTGCTGCGTAGATTTGTTTGCTATCTGACACCCACGTGGCAGCTCCTGCCCGTTCATGCGCAGCGCCAGTATGACATCACCGCTCCTGCTCAGCGCCTTGCACTGAAATTGACAGCAAGAAAACGGCTACCTTTTCACTTCCTCTCCACAAACAGCTGAGGCCGCACCTGGCAGCTCCTGCCCATTCATGTGCAGTGCCAGAATGACATCACCGCTCCTGTTTAGCGCCTTGGCCACAGCGATGGACACCAGGAAGTGACTGTCTGGGCCAGCGGAGTCCCATCCCTCCAGCCACACATGGGATATCACAGGCGCGTCTGAATCGAGAGCTGTCACTGTGGCCTGCTGCTGCTGCTGCTGCTCGTTGAGTGGTGGGCCGGCCTGGTCTGCTGCTGTTGGATCTGACGTGGCCTGTGGCTGCTGAGTTAGCGTGCTGCTGCTGGTGCTGGAAGCTGCAGCAGAAGTCACAGAAGTTGCAGCCGCGCCAGCAGGAGCAGGAGCAGCAGCAGGCAGCGGCTGCAGCGCCTGCAGCAGCTGCTGTTGCGCCCGCTGCTGCGCTGCCTCATAGCACTGCAGCAGCGCCGCAGAGTCCACGCCTGCCGCTGCCAGCACCTCTGTCAGCAGGGGTCCGGTCCATACTGCTGGGCCAATGCCACAGGCCTCTCAGGGCCCTCCTTTCACCTGCCACAGTCAGCAGCAGCAGCAGCAGCAGGCAGTCAGAATCTCACGTAGCTCCGTCGTCTTGTTGTTTGTGGCGCATATCCCCTTGATGCAAAGCCTGCCAGCGACAGGAAAGGCATGCCGAGGAGGCAAACAAGGTGCGGCCGCCACAGCGACAGCAGCATAACCGTCTCGCACCCCCCTTAACCTGACCTGCCAGCAACAGCAGCAGCAGCAGCAGCAGCAGCAGCAGCAGCGCACCTCCTTGAAGCGCCGCATGTCGTTGCGCCTGTTGCCTGCACACTGCCTCGTGGCCAGCACGCTGTGCTGCTGGAAGCGATTCTGCAGATCACCCAGGCTCAGCAGCACACTGCCCACACTGCTGCTGCTGCTGCTGCTGCTGCTGCTGTGCACGCCTGGGCCATCAATTGTGAGGCTGTAGCTCTCAGACCTCGCCGGCATGTGGTTGCGCACGTAATGCAGCTCGTTGGGTGTCACACAACCAGCAGCCAGCAGCGCAGAAGGGTCTGGCTCTGCGGTATAGGGGCAGTCTGTGCAGAGGTTTAGGGTTGAGGGGCGTGGGGGGTCGTGGGCGTAGGGGTCTGGCAGGGGGCCTGGGAGGCGGCTGTCAGTCAGCTCCTGCAGTGCAGCACCAAACATATGATAGTGAGGAACTGGTCTCATGCCAGCTATTGAGTGGATTGGGTGCTCTCCACTTGTTCGCAGCTGTTAAAGGTTCTTCAGAGAATTATTCAAATTCAAATGCACTTCATTCACCGATGTGTTGCTAAGTTGTGGCCACAGCAGCGGCGTTGTCAACCAACTGCAACTCCCTTCATACATTCAGCATGTACCCTAGCAGCCCCTTGAGGCAGCAGCAGTTCACCTGGCCTGAAAACGGGCTCATCGGTTTCTTCAAAACCGACATCAGCTCTCCTTCCACCATCATAGAAGCATTTGCCGCCCGGCCCGACGCTCCTGCTGCGTGTGCAGCAAGCTCCGAGACCTTGTGCAGCACAGCACCCGCGGCCTCCTGTGGAATTCTATAAAACCTTATCCTATGGAATTCTATAAAACAACCAAGTAAGTCCAGCTGACACGAGCGTTGTTTTGAAATGCTGAAGCTTGCGTGAAAACTTGGACGCTCAGGGCGTCAGCCACTGGCTAAGTTAGCAGGGCAGGCACATGCTATTAGAATCTAGACCGATATCAGCTACGGCTAACAGTGTGCAGGTAGCAGGCCAACCATAGTTAATAGCTGTTGCTGCCCACGACACGTTTTCGTAACCGTGGGTGCCCTGCAGTTGCTGCATGCAGTACACCCTAGCACAACTGCGCATTGCTGGAATGTCGAGTCACCGCCGCAGACATGACGTCGCGGTTGCCTTGCTATTGCTTACAAATCTTGCCTGACACTCAGCTGTGGATGTTCGGGGCCTGCCAACAGCCAGAGACAATGCTGAAAACTTGTGCAAGCACCTGTCAGCAGGCACACACAAGACCTCCCCAGTGAAGCGACACTGTGACATTACAATAGAGAATGGCAATGCGGCTGCAGCCTGTACCAGCAACCACAACATCAAATAGTCAAACCAACGCCACACCCAGATGTAAATTAAGCGGAGCAGATCTGCCCAATGCAATTGCCTGCATGACATGCTAGAAGGGAAAAAACATAGGTGCACTTGGTGGTGGTTTGAGAGGTCCCCAATAATCAAAGTGGTCCTGAAACAAGGAGCAACAGCACTGAACAGACCAGCACCAACATAACACGAGCTCAACCTCCCAAGGCAACACCCAGTGCAAAAGCCTGCCTCAGCATGTACAACAACAGCATGCATGGTGGGCCTGACAGCAGCCGGTGACTTTCCAACTGCTTGCGCGCACACACATATAAACACTTACACCAGACAGCCACTGCATGCGACAATGTGTGCAAACCCTGGAAGTTCTTGTATGTATCATGCCCTGTCACCAAATGCGCCTTGGGCCGCAGCAGCTGCTGCTGCGCGATCAGCTCCCTTGCTCTGATGCTGTGCTTTCCATGCTTGCGCACAAAACAACACATCAGGACAGACAGCACGTGAAAGGCCATCCTAAGCAGGGCACATGCATTGAATTGCATATGCCAGGCCAGCATACACTCAGAGCCCAAACTGTAGCCCAACTGCATGCCCGGCGAAGAAGCACAGCACAGCTGTGCAACCAGCTGGCAGCTGCCATGCACACCAAGACACCGCAGCGACAACAAAGCAACACGCACAGCGTCTTTGCAAGCAATGTCAGCGTTATGGGTGCCAGGCCTGCGCGTACAACGGCCTTTAGGCAGGGGCAAGTGCCGGCATACACATCCACGATGCAAGCAGGCAGGTATCGCCCAGCTGCAGCAACACCAAACAAGCACTGCGGTGCCGTTCAAACCTGCATTGAATGCTGCCACACTCTGAGCGAGCACGCCGTGCCAAACTGCTGCAGAACCCCAGCAGCAGGGTTGAAACAGCGCCGCATTACAACATGCTATGAGTCTTGATGAAAAATCAGCACTTCTTAACGTGCAACATGCTATAATCACAACATGCGTGACTGTGCAGCATGGTGATACCCAGCACACCAGACTCCACTGGGCGAGCTTTGACGATAATAAGTGGCAAGCAGCACTTGCCAGAACTGTGTTCAAACAACGTCAACTGTACTACAACAGCCATTTGACATCGAGCATGTGTGTATGTATGTTATCATGTGTGAGGCATGGAATCAAACAGCAGGCCGCACTGAGCGCCTGGTGCACGAGCGCAGACACAGGAGAGGAGGACGCATATGTGGGACACCATGCAACGCAGCGTCCTGTTGCAAAGGACGTGCCATGCCTGGTGCTTTGGTGTAATGCCAAACCAACAAGCGCTCATTCATGCACACCAACACCAACCCATACCCTGTGCTGCTAGTCCCATGCATGCTGCTGGTTCCAAGCAGATACAGCAGCAACATGCAGTGCACGTGTGCATCAACACTGTGTGTGCATCGGCAATGAAAGAGCAAAACGCAGTGGCTCCACAACCCAACAAAACCGCAGCAGCCTTGCACGATGGAGCTGTATTTGGATCAGTAGCCAGTGCAGTGATACAGAGCGCCCCGCTCCGTGAAACCCCTTTCCTCAAACCCCTGAAGCAGGCACCGTGCAGCACAAACAAATCCCACTGCACACAGTGCTCATTCCACAGCAGCATGCATGCCCACCACAAACCTTACAGAGCCGACCACCAGCCGATAACAACAAGCCAGGCCACTCAACACCCCAGCCACTGTCAACACGCTCTAAAAGGAAGTGAACATGCAAGCTGCATGCGTGTTGATTAGTGCTAGCTGGATCCCACCCGACCTCTACCCAGAACTTACTGTTCCCTCAGCTGGCTGCAATATAACATTCATAACAATCAGACCACCAAACATGACTGATGTACAGCGTCACACCCTTCAAGCAAACAACAGCGGCCACCACACATCGGCCATCTGCAGACTGCTAGCGTAAGCACCTCACAGGTACCCTGTAAATGGCAGCTGCTGCTGCTGCTGCTGCCCAGAGAGTGGGCCGCTGCTGCTGTGGCTGCCTGATCCTGCTGCCGCAGCGCCACCAGCAGCAGCACTAGCACCACCACCACCACCACCACGAGCAGCAGCAGCAGCAGATCGCACGGAGCCAGCTGCAACAGTCTCCACAGCACCAGCGTCGGCTGCTGCTTCACCGTGCTCGATGCAAGCTTGGCCGGCAGTCGCCGCTGCAGCTGCCTCAGCTGTTGCTCCAGGCTCCAGCGCAGCATCTATCTGCGGTGCAGCTGGTGGCTGCTCAATTAGCGGCTGCTGCTGCTGCCCAGCAGTTGCAGACTCCACTTCAGGGTTCTCCCGCAGCAAAATCTTCTGCAGCAAGTCCAGCGGCGGCTGCTGCTGCTGCTGCTGCTGGCCCTGCCGCTTCTGGATGTCCTGGTTAATCAGCTGCTGCAGCTGCGTCAGCAACTGAGGCGACTGGCCGTGCTGCTGCTGCTGCTGTGCTGACGGCTGCGGCGGCTGCCACCCAGCCGGCGGCAGCTGCTGCTGCTGACTGGCCGCCGGCACTATTGCTGCTGCTGCTGCGTCGCTGCTCCACGGCTGCGCCATCTGCTGTCCTGCCATTGGCACAACCATCGTGTTACTGTCCCCAAACTCAAAGGTCCCTGTAGAAGATGTCACATGGGACTCTGTGAGGCCCTGCAGCCATTGCAGCACATCTTTGGGCCCAGCTGCACCTCCTGCTGCTGCTGCTGCTGCCACGCCTGGCTGCAAGCCCTGCATGGCACCAGCAGGATTCCCTGCAGCATCGGCCCTAGCAGCAGCAATGGCCCCAGCCGCCGCAGCAGCAGTACCAGCAGGCTCTATGCCATACTTTGCCAAGTTGGCCAGCAGGGCACCGCTCGGGCTTGGCTGGCCGGCAGGGTTTACAGCTGCCTGCTGAACCCCGGGGTTTAACTCCGGGAGCCCGGCACTGCCAGACCCTGCTGCTGCTGCTGCTGGTGCGGCGTGCCACTGCTGTAGCATGCTGCTGCCAGGTGTGCTGAGTGTCGCGCTGCTGCTGGGTGCTGCTGGGCTGAGTGCATCAGTGGGGTTCTGCTTGAGCATGCGGTTCAGCGACTGCACGATGTTGGCAAACGTGGGCCTGCGCGCAAGCACATGCACAAGCACAGGCAGGCACACATGTGTGTGAGACACGAGCAGATAAAATCAGCATGCGCCTGCTGAGCATCAGCAGCTGTGCATGCGCAACGCAAGTCTGCAGCCCGCAAACCTTTGTGTGCTTGCTTGCAGACGTTGCGCTGCTCTGCCATGGTTGTACAGCACATCTGCGACGGCTTCCCTGCCTGCACAATAACCCCAATGGCATGTGCTATACAACAGCGCACTTCTCACCGTGCGTGTGGCTCCTGCGCCCAGCACGCCTCAGTCAGCCGGATAAGGCCGGGTTGAGCCGCATGGCGGGCGGCTAGCAGGGCCGGCCTCAGGCAACTGTGTATGCCGTACACCCAACAATCCTCTGCCAAACGTACAACCAGCAAACATGCAATTGGCAGTCTGTGCCACATTCCCTCAAACACCGCGCAACCAACACAGCCAAATAGTCGCCAGTAAAAAGTTAAAACCACAGCCTCACCGTGCGTGCGGCTCCTGCGCCCAGCACGCCTCAGCCAGCCGGATGATGCCGCCCCAGGCCGGGTTGAGCCGCATGGCAGGCGGCCAGCAGGGCCGCATGGCCTGGCTCACAATGCAGTGGCCCAGCAGCGGCTTGGGGATGCCTGCGGCGCAAAAATAATCAATATTAATCAAGATTACATAAGTTATGAAGGTTTACATCATCAAGTTTGAAACCTAATTATATAATATCAGGTGACAGCACGGCCGCGTGGCCTGGCTCACGATGCAGTGGCCCAGCAGCGGCTTTGGGATGCCTGCGGCGCATCAGTACTCAAGAATATATCAGCAGTAGTTAGATTCAGGTTACGGCAGGGCAGCGTGGCCTGGCTATGGCTATGCTATGGCTTGATGGGTAACGTGATGATGATGATGATGATGAGCGTGGCCTGGCTCACGATGCAGTGGCCCAGCAGCGGCTTGGGGATGCCTGCGGCGCAAATATTATCAAGGTTTCAGTCATCAAGTCCAGGACCAAAGGCCACAACAACAGGGCCAGGGCCACTCAACTGACCATGCAGCCCACCCCCTCTCCCTGCGAAGGCCTTGCCGCCTGTCGCCAGCTCCCACAGCAGGCTGCCGTGGATCTGCCAGAAGACACCTGTCTTTGCTGCACTGTGGAATGCATGTACCAAGCTCATCTAGCAAGCGACTCTCACCTGCAAATGCCTTGCCGCCTGTGGCCAGCTCCCACAGCAGCACGCTGTAGCTGTACACGTCATGCACATGCACATTCCACTGCATACATCACTGTCAATCAAGACGGCCCTCAGAAGCCCAGCCGCTCTCACCTGCGGAGGCCTTGCCCCTTGTGTCCAGATCCCCTGAAAGGAATGCCAAACAGCAAACAATGCCCAAAGCTGCTTGTGCAAAAAAGCCACCTCAACTGACAATAAAGCCGACCCCCTCTCACCTGCAAAGGCCTTCCCCCCCCCCNCCCCTAGCCAGCTCCCACAGCAGCACGCCGTAGCTGTACACCTTCACACATATGCACAGTCCACTGCATACGCATCACTGTCACTGTCACAAGGCTCTCTCACCTGCAAAGGCCTTGCCACCGGTGGCCAGCTGCCACAGCAGCACGCCGTAGCTGTACACGTCATGCACATGCACAATTCACTGCATACACATCACTGTCAATCAAAACGGCAGTCACAAGCCCATCCCTCTCACCTGCGAAGGCCTTGCCGCCCGTAGCCAGCTCCCACAGCAGCACGCCGCAGCTGTACACATCGCTGGCCCTGCTGCAGCGGCCATGCATCAGCAGCTCCGGCGCCATGTGCGTCAGCGTGCCCTGCAGGCATAGAGCAACACATGAGATGACAGCAAAAGGACATGTCAGCAGGCATACAGGTTGCTGTGGCTGAGCTAGCATGCCCGTGCATCAGCACACAACCTAGAATGCATGCATGCGTGCTCAGCAGAGGCCACACAACCTAATGCATGCATGCGTGCACAGCAGAGGCCACACAACCTAGAATGCATGCATGCGTGCACAGCAGAGGCCACACAACCTAATGCATGCATGCGTGCACAGCAGAGGCCACACAACCTAATGCATGCATGCGTGCTCAGCAGAGGCCACAACCTAATGCATCAGCACACAACCTAATGCATGCATGCGTGCACAGCAGAGGCCACAAGGGCGTTGGTGCCATCTTAATGTAGGGCATGGCGTGCAGAAGGGGGTTAAGGCACATTGTCATACGAGCTTTTGCAGCAGAGTACAGCGCAACATTGCAGGGTTGACGATGATGGTTACATTGCAGCGGCATCAGGTGTAGACTATGAAATGGCAATGCAAAGGCAGCCTACAATACAATCAGAAGCATGCAACCGATGTGTTGCTTCATGCCTCACCGCGTGCACGCTGGACACATGCGTCTCGCCAGGGTCTACGCACAGGCTCAGCCCAAAGTCAGAGACCTGCAACAGCAGCAGCAGCATGGACATCGGTTTGTGTAACAAATGCGGCACACACTACAGCGCATCTGCCCCACGTATAGGCCAGCACTCCAAACACCGGATAGCATCTAGTGCATGCTGGCATGCACATCAGTCGCCTGCGGCACAGCAGGTAGGAGCAGCATGCCACTCCAGGCACCAAATTTCATGTCCGTCAAAGGGAGAAGTCACAGCTGCTCCAGTGGTGCAGCAGCAGCCCGCAGCCCTCACCTTGCCCACCACCCAGCCTCCCTTGATCAGGCAATGCATGCCGCTGCTGCTCTCCTCCGCTGCTGCTGCCGCCACGCCCATGATCGCATTGCTGGCAGGCACCGCTGCCGCACCTGCTGCTGCTGCTGCTGACTGTGCGTCAGCACGATCTGAGCCACCTGCTGCTGTTGTTGACCCCGATGTGCTCAGCCACTGGCTGCTGCTGGTGCCTGCTGCTGCTGCCGACACAGCAGCGGCGGCTGCCACGGCTGCCGCGGCGCTGTTGCCGCTGACACAGTTGCTACCGCTACTGATCATGGCTGGGATGCACGTCTTCAGCAGCACGTTGCTGGCCTTCAGGTCTCCGTGGATTATGTGCTCCTGAAACACAGTGGTACAAGGCCACCCCAAACAGAGGCAGTGACAGCAGTGTGTGTGAGCATTTGCGGAGTGCATGGTTGGAGCAGCACGTTGCTGGCCTTCAGATCTCCGTGGATGATGTGCTCCTGTTGTTGCAGCCAGCACAACAAACGAGCAGCAGCAGCAGCAGGTTGTGAACTTGCCTGTGCGCATAAAGTGTGCTGGCTTCTGGCTGGCTGGCCCACCCGGCAACCTGCCAGTGAAGCGGACGCTGATTGCAAGCCATGCAACCGTACGCCCACCCCGCACGTGCTTGAATCAACAAAAACAACTGCTTATATGTTGTAAAATGAAAACTCTCCCTTTACAACCCTACAACCATATTGCTACGATGCTGGGACACCAGCCGCACCTGGTGCAGGTAGTGCATCGCGCAGGCGATGTTGTGCGCCAGAGACAGCACCGTAGGCAGCAAGTGGCAGCCGGTGGCCTTGTTGACCAGCAGCCCTGCATCCAGCGCCTGGCGCAGCGTGCCCTGCAGCATACACATATATTGTCACATAACAAAACAATGTTATAACACAGGCAAGCAAGTGGCAGCCGGTGGCCTTGTTGACCAGCAGCCCTGCATCCAGCGCCTGGCGCAGCGTGCCCTGCAGCATACACATATATTGTCACATAACAAAACAATGTTATAACACAGGCAAGCAAGTGGCAGCCGGTGGCCTTGTTGACCAGCAGCCCTGCATCCAGCGCCTGGCGCAGCGTGCCCTGCAGCACAAAGCGGTGTTGTTACATAACATTGTTACATAACAGTGTTGAAAGACAGGCAAGCAGGTGGCAGCCAGTGGCCTTGTTGACCAGCAGGCCTGCGTCCAGCGCCTGGCGCAGCGTGCCCTGCAGCACAAAGCGGTGTTGTTACATAGCATTGTTGTAACACAGGCAAGCAGGTGGCAGTCGATGATGGCGTTGTTGACCAGCAGGCCTGCGTCCAGCGCCTGGTGCAGCGTGCCCTGCAGAGCACAGCGGCGTTACATACATCAATGCATCCTGTAAACCACAAAACACCAGCGTATGTTTTGTGTGCTGTGAAAAGCAGCGCTGTGTATATTATGAACTCCTGCTGGCAACAGTGTTCTGCAGGGCAGGGCGGGGTAGTGCAGTAGTGTCCTGCAAGCGCACCAAGCCAAGGAATCTGCTGCACACTCACCAAACCACACATGTCATACTGTCCGTACATTATAACACAATCAGCCGCACCTGGTCGCAGTACTCCATCACCAGCTGCATCTCCCACGGCAGCAGCTCCGCAGCCCCACCAGGTCACAAAAGTTACACAAGTCACTCAATACCACACAAGTCGCCAGATCCACACGGCACAGCAGCACTCTATCACCAGCTGCATTGCCACGTCCCGCAATGTGCAGCAGCCGCACTAGGTCACGCAACACACCACCGCCACCCACGCAGCCCAACCTAAACAACACAATCGCCTGCAAGCCGCACCTGGTCGCAGTACTCCAACACCAGCTGCATTGCCATGTCACGCAATGTGCAGCAACCGCACTAGGTCACGCAACACATACCGCCACCCACGCAGCCCAGCTGGAACCACATACTGGGATGCAGAATCACCTGGTTGCAGTACTCCATCACCATCTGCATCACCACGTCATGAATGTGCAGCAGCCCCACCAAGTGACACAAAGTCCCGCAAGTCACAAATTCAGGCTCATATCTGCAGCCCCACCTGGTCGCAGTACTCCATCACCAGCTGCATCTCCCACGGCAGCAGCTCCGCAGCCCCCGCCACCACCTGCAGCCCCCCGGTGCCGCCAGACGCGGCAGCAGCAGCAGCAGCAGCAGCGCCGCTGGACGGCCCCTGGTCCAGCATCAGCACGCCGCCGCTGCTGCCGCTGCCCGGCTGCAGGCCCTGGGCGGGTGGGTTGGGCGCTGTGCTGGGCCGCAGTGTGATGGAGTAGACTGCCACGATGTTGGGGTGCACCATGGTGCTGCCAATAGCCGCTTCCTGCGAGCAAAAAACAGTGCAATGCAGACAAAACGGTTAAGGAAGTTGGAGCAGGCTGCTAAAGTACAACCACCTTGATTCTGTGCATCTTCACCCCTGCACCGCCATGTGCTCCTGCTTCAACAGCCCAGTGTCTTTCTACCCAATGCAAAACAAACCAAGGATACAACTTGCGCGCACCTGCACCGCCATGCGCTTCTGCTTGAGCAGTCCAGTGTCTTTCGACCCAATGCACGAACAAAACAATGTTACAACTTGAGCGCACCTGTACCGCCATGTGCTCCTGCTGCAGCAGGCCACCATGCGTGTCCAGGCTTGCCCCCGCTGCCCAGGCCTACTGTGCGGCCATCTGCCATGCTGCCCACGGTGTAGCTGCAGCCAGCACCCCAGCTGTTGCACAAGGCAAAAGTACGATCTACTTGGATCTGCATATCCTCACCTGCACCGCCATGTGCTAATGCTTGCCCAGACAACGAATTTCACACCAAATGTTAACATAAACAATGGTTCATTTTGTGCGCACCTGCACCGCCATGTGCTCCTGCTTCAGCAGCCCGCCGTGCTTGTCAGGCTTGCCCCCGCTGCCCGGGCCTGCTGTGCGGCCATCCGCCATGCTGCCCACAGTGTAGCTGCAGCCAGCACCCCAGCTGTTGTGCGTGCCGGCAGCAGCAGCGCCCAGCGCACGCGCACCAGGCGGCAGCTGCAGCCGCTTCACTGCCACACTGACACCCTGCCAGGTGGCCCTGCATGTGGTGCATACAGAGAGAGAGGGCAGTTACATGTGGGTCCTATATTATAGCATAGAAGATGGCCGAATAATTAGGTGCAACAGGAGCAGCAGGAGCAACATGAGCGGCAGCTGCAGCCGCTTCACTGCCACACTCACGCCCTGCCAGGTGGCCCTGCATGTGGTGCATACAGAGAGAGAGGCAAGTTACATGTGGGTTCTATCTTACAGCATAGAAGATGACAGCATGGTCACGTGCAACACGAGCATCAGCAGCAACAGGAGAGGCAGCTGCGGCCGCTTCACTGCCACACTCACGCCCTGCCAGGTGGCCCTGTGGTTCAGAAGCAGAACATACCCATTAACATGAGAGTGCCGTGCAGCAGGAACAGCCTTTTGCAAGTACAGTGACATGTCAACTGTAAAGGTATGTTCAGAGCGACTTGAATGCAGCGCGGCAGTTGCAGCCAGACAGGCACGGAGGCACGCACGAAGAGCACGGAGAGCTGTGCAGCTGCTGTGCATGGGCAAGCACGCAAGCGCGCAAGCAAACAGGGGCTGAAGCCGTTGCTTCCTGCAATCACAGCTGCTGCACATCCCGCAAACCAAGCACCCAGCCTCACACTGGCCCTGACAAAGCCACAAACACCACAGCACAGCCCTGCCCTCACCTGTACACAATGCCAAAGCTGCCCTGGCCTATCACTTCCTTCAGCTGCAGCATGTTGCTCTGCGCTGGCGACTGCTGCTGCTGCTTGCCGCCGCTGCTGCTGAGTGCAGCACCAGCACTCACTGCACTGCCATCCGCGGCAGCAGCAGCAGCAGCAGCAGCAGCAGCAGCAGCGCCAGCACTCCCCGGCACCTGCTCGCTGCTGCTGCTGGTGCCACTGTCCCCGCCAGCTGCTGCTGCTGCAGCGCTGGCGCCATCAGCGGCTGTGCTGCTGCAATCAGCATCAGCTCCAAACAGCGGTTGAGAACTCAGCAGCGCTGATTTCAGGCGGTTCTTGTGGATGTCTTGAACCTTGCCGCTGATCGCACTTGTCAGCGCCAGCCAGCGCCGGTCAGACAGCACAGCAGCAGGACCACCAGCAGCAGCAGCGTCAGGCGCGTCGCCTGCTGTTGCGCCGCTGCTGCTGCCGCCAGCGCCAGCAGATGATGAGCCAGCAGCAGATGCCCGCTGCAGACCTCGAGCTGTTGTACTCCCGGTGCCACCACTTGGTGTACTGCCTGTGCCGCTGCCTGCACGCCGTATCGCCTGCTTGCTGCTGTCTGTGCTAGCATGCACAGCTGCAGGCCCACATGCAACAGCTGCAGCTGCGCCGTCGCTGTACCCAGCGCCGTACAAGGCCCCGTTGCCGCTGCTGCTGAGCTTGTGTTTGTGCTTGTGCAGCTGATCGCTATCCGCAATTGCAGACGAGCAGCCATCCATACCTGAGCCATCAAGCCCTGAACCTCCACCCCTGCCCAAAACCACCGGCACAAAACCTCCAACAGAGTCCTCCAGCACACCCTGCTTCTGCTGCTGCCGCTGCTGCTGCCGCCGCCGCCGCACCAGCAGGCCGAGCAGCCCAGCCAGCACAACACCCACAATGCACCCAACCACAACGCCAGCAATCGCACCAGGCGCCAGCTGCGTCTGTCGCTTGCTATGCGCTGCTGCTGCTGCTGCTGAGTTGGCGCCTTTCAGGGCATCCATGCCTTGAGCCTCACTTCCATCATAGGGCCAGAAGTAGCCTGGCGGCATGCTGCGTGCTGTGTCAGGGTCTGGCGCTAGCACCAGGTTGCGCGCTGTCAGGCCCGGTGCTGTGTAGTTGAGGATCAGCAGGCAGCAGCCGTCCACGAGCTGCGAGGCGTTTGCACGCAGGAAGCTGCGCGCGCCGTCATCACCTGCAGTACACGCGCATAATGCAGCAGCAGGAGCAGCAGCATTCAGGGCAGAGTCAGCAGGAGCTCATATGCAACGCTAGGGCATACAACGCATCAGCATGTGCTCACCTGTCCGCGGCAGGGCGAAGCTGCCAGCACTGCTTATGCAGTGCCATGCCCGCACCAACACACAACCCGCCAACTACCAGGCACATGATAGAGCACCCACCTACCCATACACCGCAGCAGCACCTCACCTGTCAGTGGCAGGCTGAAGCTGCCGTCGCTGCTGCTCTTGCTGGCAGCAGCCAGCCGCGCAAACTCCGGCTGCGGCAGCAGCAGCTGGCTGTCAGCCAGCTCCACCCTGCCTCCAACAGCAGCAGCAGCATCGCTGCTGCCAGTGGCCACGCTGCTGCGCTGCACTGCCCAGATCAGGTGCGTCCACACATCAGGCGATGCTTGGGTGAGGCCGGCTGCATCCTGCAGCAGATGCCGCCGGCCGGCAGCAGCAGTGCTGCGGGCTGCTGGTGGTGCGAGCTTCTGCTGCTGCTGCTGCTGCTCCACCCAGAACAACTCAGGGTTGACTCCGGGCTTCTGCTGCTGCTTCTGCTGCTGCAGTGGCAGGTACGGTACGGCTGGATGTACAGCCAAGGGTGCAGCTGCCGGCAGTAGCGCCACAGATGCATCTGCAGCACTGCCGCCTGCTGGGACTGCAGCTTGCTGCTGCTGCTGCTGCTGGACAGCCACCCAACGCAATCCACCGCTGCCTGTTGCCTCTGCTACTGCTGCTGACGCAGGCTGCTGCGGCCCCACCCACTGGACTGCTCCATTGGGGCCCCTTGCAACTGCAACCACGCTGCCAGACCCTGCTGCTGCTGGTGCTGCTGCTGGTGCTGCAGCTGCTGGAAGCAGCTGGCCAGCAAACCAGCGCACTGCAGCCTTGCATTTGGCGACCAGAGGCTGCTGCTGCTGCACTGCTGGTTGATTGCGGCCGTCACCACCTGCTGCTGCTGCTGCTGCTGCTGGCAGTGCTGGTCTGGGCACCGTACCAAAATGCACGACGCCTTTGCTGCTGCTGTCTGCCGACATCAGCCTGCGGCGATACCTGTGCAGCTGCTTATTACCACTGCCGCTCCGAGCAGCTCCCAGCAGCATGCGCCGCTGCCTGCTGCTGCCCCTGCTTGCTGCTGCTGCTGCAGCAGTCACAGCGGGCCCTTGGGCCAGGCCCACCAGAGTCAGTGTGTGTAACTCCAGCTGGCCTGCTCTGGCATCTGGCTGCAGCTTGAACAGGTCTACTGCATGGCCCATGTCTAGCATGGCAGAATGTGACAGCCGTTCCAGGGCTGCCCCTTCTGTTGCCCAGCCGTGCACTGTGCTGCTGTCTTGTGACTCGTGGCAGCTGACCTGCAGCGCAACAGCAAGGGCCATGTACAAATAGTTACAGGTCGCACAATATAAGGAGAATGCAACAAATTGCATACTCCCATGGCTGGAATAACCCCCCAGGCCATCAGGGACGTGTGTCACAGGCAGGCAATGCTGGCCGGATGGGACACTGTGCATGCATGCTTTGCCGAATGCATGCATGCCAGCATGTACGCAGTGCCTGGCGTTCTGTGGCCCAGTGCACTGCGCTGCTGTCTTGCGACTCGTGGCAGCTGACCTGCAGCGCAGCAGGGCAACAGCAACGGCCAAATGTGTCACAGGCAGGCGATGTTGGCAGGATGGGAAACTGTAGGTGCTTTTCCCCGCAAAACTTGGGTTGTGCGCATCCCATGCAACATGGGGTGAGCCCTCTGTCAGCCAAAGCACCGTGAACAAAACAACCATGGGCAGACGCAGCTGTGCGCTCAGAATCACTGCAACACGATCCCTCACCACCGTCGCCAGCGACACACAGCCCTTGCTCCCCTGAACCAACACCTGCCACTGCAGAAAGCAGCGCCAGCAGCGCAGCACACCACACCTATACCACTCCCTGCAGCCTCTCCCCAGGCCCTCACCTGAGACCCCTGGTCTGCTGCTGCAAGCCCAGCCACCACGTGCTGGTGCAGCAGCGGCCCAGGCCACTGCAGACTGGCGCTGCCGCCAGGCCCCTCACCTGACACAACCCTTGTGCTTCTGTCACCCCTGCTGCTCTAACATGCGCATGCATGCACAGCGCACCGCACCCACACCACGCTCTGACGCCTCTCCCCAGGCCCCGCACTACTCAAGAATATGGCTGCAATGGCGCGCTACGACTAATCTGCCTGACTGTGCTGTCTCACCTGTGACCCCTGGTCTGCTGCTGCCAGCCCAGCCACCAGCCGCTGCTGCGGCAGCGGGCGAGGCCACTGCAGGCTTGCGCTGCCACCAGGCCCAGCCCCAGCTGCTGCCACAACCAGCAGCACTGCGGCGTAGCTGCTCAAACATACCAAGTCCTTGTGACACCCTGCCGCTCTAACATTCCCAGGCATACCATGCACAGCGTACCACACCCAAGAGCCAACAATCCCCTGCCATCTCTCCCCAGGCCCTCACCTGGGACCCCTGGTCTGCTGCTGCCAGCCCAGCCACCAGCCGCTGCTGCGGCAGCGGCCCAGGCCACTGCAGGCTGGCGCTGCCGCCAGGCCCTGCCCCAGCTGCAGCCACCACCGGCAGCACTGCGGCGTAGCTGCTGCTGTTGTAGCGCGGCGCAGACGCGCACACGCTGTAGCCCACGATCTCGGTTTTAGTGGCTTTCAGCACGATGCCTGCTGCTGGCGGCCAGGAGCTGCTAGGGTCGGGCTTGAGAGACAGCAGCGGGGCTGCAATGACGGCTAGGCCGTCACGAGACAGCCCTGACAGGGCCTCCAGCACGCCCTGCGGAATGATCAGTGAAGGCAAAAGGCTTAGCGCAAGCACGGCACCAGTCCATGAGAAGAGAGATCTTTGCAGGACGTGATGCGCAAGGTTGCAGGGTGTGCAAGGGATCCACACGCAGATGGTGAGTGCATTTCAAGCCGCCGCCAGCAGCAGCGCAGCAACGCTGATTCGCAAGGCTAGTCTTCAGCTCAGCTCTTCAGCTCAGCCAGTGGTGAACCACCTGCAGGGCGCTGCTCGTTGCAAGTCTCGTGCCTGACTGCTGCTGCTGCTGCTGTGCAAGGCCTTCCCACGCACCTGCAGCGCGGCATCTGTGCGCGCTAGCGCAGTCAGCGGCGCAGCGGAGTGTGCTTTCAGCGGGGCGCTGTACAGGCTGGGGTCACTCAGCTTCATTGGCAGCGCTGGGGCCAGCTGCTGCCGCGCGCTGCGCCAGGTGTCCTTTGCGATTGCTGACCTGGACAAGAACTTGATGTCCAGCAGCTCGCGGTTTGTGTACACGGACTGCGCGGTCAAACATGGTCAAACATGGTGCATGCCAGGTCAGCATCCGGTCAAACACTGGTCAGAGTTGACTTGGTTCAGCGTGAGGTTGGAAGGGCGCATGCAGCACTGAACCACCTGCCGCACTCCAGCAAGGAGCGTACAGCTAGACCTTTAGCTGATCAACGAAAAGCTACAACTCACCAATCTGCCGGCACAGCATCAACCACACATGCAACTGCGCCTTCAGCAGGACAGCAGTGCTGCGCTGTGTGTTGTGCACTTGCGGCAGCATGCACGGGCAAGCCTACGCACCTCCCAGACAGTGATGCCAGGGCCCCGCTGCAGCCATGCTGCTTCCTCCTTCAGTGCTGGGTCGGTGCTGCTGAACATGACTTGCCAGTAGGCCAAGTACTCAACCTCTCGCTGGCTTGCGGCCACGTGCGTTACATTGTTTGACACGAGCCGAATGTCGCGCCTGCAGGATGACAGGTTGAACAACAGGCGACAGCAGCAGGCGGTTGGCAGGACAGACGGCGCCAGCGATTGAGACGTATCACAGGAAACATACATACGCCTCTGCCGCGTCACATCTGGCTACATTAGCAGGAGTTGGAGACACAGGGTGGTTTTGAAGCACACAGTAGCACAGGCCAACCTGCACATGCAGCACCAGCTGCACAACGGCTGAGACACAAGCTGCTGTCATGCTCGCCTCCTACAACCGGCACTGCTGAAATCGCGCTTTGCACCTGCATAGGGTGCAGCCCTCGCAGACCTATCTCAGTAGACAAACCATGTGGTGACTCTTTCAACAGAAGTTCACACTCTGAACCCTGAACCCGCCCCAAATCCTTTTGAATACGCACCTATCCCAGTAGAAGAACCAGATGTTAAAGGTGTTGATCAGAGACAGCCCCGACAGCTGGTTGCCTGACTGCCTGTCGCCATACGCCAGGTTCTCGATAACCAAACCATCAAAGGTCAAGTTCGCGTGCTGTCCTGCAAGCGACACCTTGTTCACACCCATGCCCAGGTCCAGTGAGGTTGCAGCCCCCTGCTGTCCTGCAAGCACTAATGGCCTTCCAACTGCCAGCGCAGCGGCTGGCGCTGAGCCGCCCTGCTGCTGCTGCATCAACGGGTGCTGCCCCCAGCTGATGTTGCTTGAAAGCAGCACGAACAGCGGCCGCACAGTATCAATCGTGGCATACTTCAGCAGTGCCGGCACAAAGCTGGCGTTGCTCACACCCAACAGATAGTTGGTGCCCTGCAGGGTGTCATCTGCTGCTTTGCTAGGCCCGTTCGAGCCCTGAAACTGCAGGAACAGCCCGCAGCCCCTGCAGGAGAAGCCGCCGCTGCTGAAGCTGCTAACGTACACATAACTCACGTAGTCCTGCAAGCAAGGGCACGCGGGGCAACATAAGGTAAGTTGCTGCGCTGGTAGGGAGTTGTCGCTACCCTGCTTGCATGCGGAACTTATGAAGGTTGCGAAGGTTGCAAAGGCAATCTCTATGTTGAACGCACAGCAGCATGACAGCAAGCGCAGCCGATGCAGCAGCCAGGCAGAGCGGTGAGCGACAGCACGCCCCACAGTTGCTGCTGCGACAGCTGGCTTACGCAGGCTATAGGCATCTGCGCAGCGCTGCACTGTTGCTGTGCTGAGCTTTGCATGGCCTGCGCCTGACCATGGAGCCAGTTCTTGTGAGGCAGTGCATGCCACCAGCATCAGCAGCATGTACTGGACACACATACATCACCCTCTGCTGCTGTACAGCCTGCTGAGAGATGTTGCTGCGCTGCACTGCGCTGCTGGCATAAAAATTGTCGAATGCCACGTACAAATGCGCAGGCATGTTGGGACAACACCACATGGCCAGCTGCGCAGTAAGCTTGCGCTGCTGCTTGTGCTGCTGCTTGAGCTGACAACCCAGGCTGGCGCCTCACGGCACCCCACAGCACCCAGCACTGCAGCTGCTGCTTGTCATCAGTACATCAAGTCACGCCGCATCCCTCTGCGCCAGCCTCTCACCGTGTACAGGTTCAGGCTCCAGCTGGCTATTGCCTGCTGCACATCCAAGTCACTGACTACGCCGCGTAGCGCTGCTACTGCTTCTGCGTGCCTGCCCTGGGGTACCGCATACACCAGCTGCACATTGGAGAGGTTTGCAGGAACGCCCCTCGCCAGCAGCGGAGGCTGCAGCAAGTCCTGGATGCTGAGAGACGGCGGCATGACGCCGCTGCTCTGCAGGATAACATTGCTGATGTGTGCCGAGGTGATGCCTGCAGCGATGCAGCGAGGGCAGGAGCAGTGCGAGGGCAGGAGCAGTGCGTGACATGCAGGCATGTGCTGGCAAGCAGGCGTGAGTGACGCCTGATCTGCACGAGCAGTGCGCTGCATAAGAAGGTAAGGCTACAGTACAGATGGCAGTTGACTGCTCAGGCTGCAGGACCAGGGATGGTGATGGGCTGACAGCACACCTGACAGGGGAGGGCCCAACAGCAGCACCGTGGAAAGCTCGCCAGCCACAGCACCCTCCAGCGACAGCTCCGCTACATCTGAGCTGCCTGTGGTTTGAACGTCTGCTGTGTTAAGCGTACAGTTCTGCGTGATGGACCATGAAAGGGGAACGCTAGAGACGCACGGCACAGGCTGCCCGGCGTTCGCCAAAAACAATGATACCAGAAGAAGATATAGGCACCAGATCGTGTTGACCTTACGCATCACATCTAGGCGAAAGCTGCAGCATGATGACCTCCAAAGCTTGCTCTTTGTCGATAGTAAGTTACGTTCCGACAAAAAGTTGAAGTCATTAAAGGTTTATGATCTGCAGGGAGCAATCTTTCACGGATCCGTGTCTTTCGGAAAGGGTTGCGAACATGCCCATGTGACAACCCCGTTTGCATGTGCTGTGGCGCCGGCCTTGATTAACGGATAGCAGCGTTCTCTAGGCCGCAACACGTCACCGGCGTTGCCAGAGCAAGCAGCCCGCAACTTCGAGCAGGACTTGCAAGTGTCTGGACTGACAACCCACAAGTGAATCATACAAAGAACTAGATGCCAGGCCCTGGCAGCATGCCAGTTTACCTTCAACAGGCAGTAGAAGCGTAAGGCGTCCTCAAGCCTGGCCAGCCGTGCTGTGAACATGCTCCTGTGGGGTGATGCTTGTGAAAGCATTGGACTGCATTCACACAGCCCTGCAGGCTGTGTACATTCTCAGGGTCTGCAGTATCAGCCCACCAACAATAAAACGAGTCGCATCAAACCTCTTGGGTTGCTCCCAGCAACCGCCTCAGTGCCGTCATTGTCACTGCTGCTACGCCTGCAGGCAGCAGCTGCTGCAGCTGCTGAATTCGAAGGCAGTGCCTTTCACCGTCCCTGCTAGTGCCGACAGAGCTGTGCCATCTTCCTTGCCATACCCGCACCTACTGCATATTGTCACTGCTGCTACTGGCTGAACTGCTACTAGCTGTCTTGTCTTGCTGCTGTCCATTGACTGCGCTGCTGCTGGTGTGCATGGTTGGGGAGTCCCAAGCAACTGACTTTGAGCGCTTGAGGCCTCTGCTGCTCTGCTCAGTGCTGCCATCTGCTGCTGCTGCTGCTGCTGCTGCTGCTGCTGCTGCTTCATCCCTGGCATCTGCCTGCTCCTTGGCTTGCCGTATCAGCTTCAGCAGCTGCAGCTGCTTCTCAGTCAGCACAACCTCCAGCTTCCTGCAAGCAGGCAGCCCGCAGCCATGCAGATCAGACGGCAGCAGCAACAGCAGATTGAACAGCACAGACACGCAGGCACAATGGCTGCAGCACTTACATGAGAAGTTGCGCATGTGCGGCGTGACCGCATGCATACAACATTGGTGTAATACAGCTGCAAAGCCAGCACGGAGGAGGAGGTTAGCAGCACACGTGCGCTGTCTGATACCACACACCACACAGCTGCATGACCCACACAACCCGCACGCCCACCTGCCTCGCGCTATGTTTGATGCAGCCAATGGATACATGTAGCAGGATACCGCCAAAGAACACAGAGCTGCACCAGCCACGCAAGCGCCATGCCCACCTGGCTAGCGCTATGTTGGCCTCTGCTCTGCGTGACGCAGCAGCCAGCGCGTCAGCCACAGACGCCTTCTGCAGCAGCGCAGACCGCGCTGCTGGCTCGTCACCCAGCATGATGTGCTCCAGCGCATACTCCTGCACAGCAATGCAGACAAAGGCAGGGCAAGGCGTTACTGGCTTTGGCAGCAATGAAATTGCTGCATTGTTGACTTGAGCTGACTCAAGCAGCTTGAGAAAGCGTCAGAGCGCGCTGCAGCTGCGTGCTGCCAATGACTTGTAAGTTGCCACCTGCTGTGCAGTGGCAGCACGGCCCAACAATCTCATCCACAACTAGCGTCATAAAGCAGGCAGCAGCCGGCGTTGGCTGACCTTGTTTGCATGCAGATGGCACCTAGGAACAGTCCTGATACGCATGCACACGAGCAGCACACACATCCCATCTGCCGCCACCCAAATTATCTCCCGCATCCACGCAGCAAGGAACGCCATCGACACAAGAAGCTGCCGCGAGCGCTCTGCCAGCCTCCTGCTGCGGTGCGCTGCCACCTCAGCATAAAACCTGACCCAACCCGACAGCAGCTCAACAGCATGTGAGGTGTCGCACACCTGCAGCTGCTGGGAGCGCTCAGCCAGCCTCCTGCTGCGGCACGCTGCCACCTCAGCATAAAACCGAAGCCAACCCGACAGCAGTTCAACAGCAGGTTAGGTGTTACACACCTGCAGCTGCCGCGAGCGCGCCGCCAGCCTCCTGCTGCAGCACGCTGCCACCTCAGCATAAAACCTAAACCCAACCCGACAGCAGTTCAACAGCAGGTGAGGTGTTACCTGCAGCTGCCGCGAGCGCTCTGCCAGCCTCCTGCTGCGGCGTGCTGCCACCTCAGCTGCCTGGCCAGCCTCCCGCAGCTCAGCCTGCAGGCCATCAGCCTGCTGCTTGAGGCCCTCTATTACGTCCAGCAGGCCTGCAGCAGCAGTCATAGCGGCAAAGACAGCAGCGGATGTGAAGCAATTCAGCAGCAGGTGCTGGCCTGCAGCGCATCAGCCTGCTGCTTGAGGCGCTCTATCACGTCAAGCAGGCCTGCAGCAGCAGTCAAAGCGGCAATAAAAAAGCGGAGGTGAAGCAATTCAGCAGCAGGTGTCAGCCTGCAGCGCGTCAGCCTGCTGCTTGAGGCAATTGAACACATCCAGCAGGCCTGCAGGGGCGGGCAGATCAGCGGTCAAAGCAGTGGTGACAGCAGTGTGAGCAGCACGTGTCGGCTTGCAGCGCGTCAGCCTGCTGCTTGAGGCGCTCTATCACGTCCAGAAGGCCTGCAGAAGCAACGAAAGCAGCAGTCAAAGCAGCGGTCAAAGCAGTGTGATCAGAAGATGTTGGCCTGCTGTTCTTCAGCCTGCTGCTTTGGGCCCTCTGTCACAGCTTCATGGGTAACAAAAATGCTGTAAACTTGACAAACTGTACACATCGGTGTGCTGGGCACCCATCTCAGAGCAGTGGTGGCTGCATGGACGCAGAAAGCAAGACAGCTGCAGCTGACCACCACATCATCACACTGTTGCATGGATACATGGATACGTGAGGGAGTGCGACAAAGTCATCTGCAAAGCTGTGCAGCAGCTGCTGCTGCAGCAGCAACCACCAGAATCATTCACCTTTTGCCACATGAACAACATGTGAGGTGCGGCAGCGCCTGCTGCTGCTACTGCTGCTGCCCCATAACTGCTGACGCACAGCAGCTGCAGCTGCTGCAGTTGTGGTTGTGCCGCCCCTGGCTACAGCGCAGTGCAGCAGTCGTGCATGGTTGTGCTGCCGTATTTGTAGCGCGCCAGAGGAGCTGCTGCTGTAGTGTGCCACTAGCATGCACCTCACAGGCAACCTCAGCCGTATCACAGCCAAAACAATGATGCAGGGAGGGATCTACTGTTGGATGTTACATATGCTCTGTGGATGAGGGACAGCCAGCAGGCCCTGTGCATGCATATGGTGTTCCAGGTTTATGGTGCGATCTGATGGTAGTGTTCGTTCATTTACAGGCATCTGCACCGAGTAGTTCGGCTGCTATCACTGCTGCCAACATCAGGGACTTCAATGGACAACTGACCTGGCACGTCAGTGTCACTGACACAAGCACCGAGCACACGATAACTCGTTCTGATAGCAATTTAGCTGTGATTGTCTGGACTGGATGAATTTTCATGCCGTGGCTCCTCACGTCGTGCTTCCTGTTCTGCAAGTACAGCGTTGGCAGACTGCTGCCGTAGGTTACAACGGCCGATTTGAACCAATTCAAGTCGCGAACCAGGTTTTGGATCTTTTTAAGATGAAATCACGCCAGCCTTACGTAACAAGCCGAAGCACACCGGCAGCAGTAGCAGCAGCAGTGCCACCAGCAGCTGCTCTGCCGAAGAGAAGGAACAGCGCCTGCTGCAGGTACAGGTGATTAAGTAACGTAAACTCTTGATATACCTTGTGCTTTGTCTGCCAATGTATGGCGGATGTGCTTGTTTCTGGTCTTCACACCCACAACACACTGGCCGAGTGTGGCTCTTCCTGCACGTATGTTCAACGCCAATCTCGCATGTGTCATTCATGCCTGGTACCTGAAATGTGTATGCGTACAATGGCGCTGTAATACTGGCAGCATGCCAGTCTCATTCCGCTCTGCTCTGCTGTTGACACTTGCAGACACCTTGCAGCAGCATGCCCGAGCGGCAGCAGCAGCAGCAGCAGCAGCAGCAGGCTGCTGCCAGTTGCCAGGTCAACCCCATCTGGGCTGGACTTGAGTGCCCTTGGCATTGAAGTGCCAGACATTGATGCAGCAGACATTGCGTCATACCAGCAGGAGCTAGGAGCCGAGTTTGATGTGAGTTGCGCTGAATGCTGAAGGCAGCCGGCTGAATGTGCAGCGCATCAGTAGGCTCGTAGTATCAGCAGGTGCTCTGTGACGGGTGTGAAGGCAGCAGTTGATGCACGCAAGTTGCTGTGCTGCAAGCTGCATGCAGCAGCGCCACAGAACAGCAGCAGCTAGCGCACAGCGTCAAAGCAGTCAATGTCGTCCTACAGCAATCAGCCAAACAACAGCAGGCAGCAGGAGTAACTAGTCCAGCCAGCCCAGCATACGCATCACAAAGCCTGCTCAATGTTGTTTCTGCAACAGCCCTCAATGTTGGTCTTGCAACAACCGCAAAGCTGCCAGGAGGCCTGACTATCAGCCTGAGCAAATGCCCTTGTACCCATCACACTGAATTGTTGCCTCCACTGCACCTTGTTGCTGCTGCTGCTGCTGCAGGCGGCTGGCGTTGCCGTTACCTTCAACAACACCGACAAGGTTGTGGAAGCACTGAGCCATGGTGTGGCTCTGGTCGACAGGTAACAGCCGCAGCTGAGCTGCTTGCATGTTGTTAGCTCTCCAAATGTCTGTTGACAGGTTATAGCCGCAGCTGAGCTGCTTGCATGTTGTCTCTCCAACTGTCTGGTTGACAGGTGGCCGCCGCAGCTGAGCTGGCTGCATAACGTCTCCTCAGGCGCCTGCAGCGTAGCAGCTGAAACACACACCAGTGCAACCCGCTCCCCCAACTGCTTGCGTCCGTTCCCTTGTGCACAGGTCGCACTGGGGCCGGCTGCGCGTGTCTGGCGGGGACCGGCTGTCGCTGCTGCACAACCAGTCAACCGCCGACTTTAAGCAGCTGAAGCCTGGGCAGGGCTGCGACACGGTGCGTGCAGAATAGGCGACAGTGAGGCCCATTCGGTGTGCATGTTTTTATCAAATGATGCTTTGAATGAGCCCTCAATCAGCGTGCCATGCAACCCTGGATTGACATGAAGCTGCTGCGCTGCTGCCCTCTTGGTGTCGGCAGGTATTTGGGGATTTTGGAATATCAATGTAGTGTGCCTGCTGCAAAGCCACAACACGAGAGTTTTATAGTTGTCAGTAACACGCGGCTGCGGCTGCTGCTCCTGTTGTTCTTGTCGCAGGTGCTGGTGAATGCGCAGGCGCGCTGCCTGGACCTCGCAACAGCTCTTGTGCTGGGGTCGTGTGGTGATCAGTAACAATGCGGCTGCTGCTCCTCTTGTGCTTGTTGTAGGTGCTGGTGAATGCGCAGGCGCACTGCCTGGACCTCGCAACAGTGCTGGTGTTGGAGAGCAGCGTGATGCTGCTGGTGTCACCCGCCATGGAATGTTGCAGCGACATGAACTGGCTGTGCTGCTGCTGCTGCTGCTGCTGCTGCTGCTGCTGCTGCTGTCGTCCTGCAGGTGCTGGTCAATGCGCAGGCGCGCTGCCTGGACTTCGCAACATCTCTTGTGCTGGAGAGCAGCGTAATGCTGCTGGTGTCACCCGCCATGGAATGTTGCAGTGACATGAACCGGCTGTGTGCTGCTGCCGCTGCTGCTGCTGCTGCTGCTGCTACTGCTGCTGCTGTCGTCCTGCAGGTGCTGGTGAATGCGCAGGCGCGCTGCCTGGACCTGGCAACAGCACTTGTGCTGGAGAGCAGCGTGATGCTGCTGGTGTCACCCACCATGCGGCAGCCGCTGCTGCAGCGCCTGGACAAGTTCATCTTCCCTGCTGATGACGTGGAGGTGTCTGACGTCAGCGGCCGCTGCGGCATGCTGACCATCCTGGGGTCACAGGCGGATGACGTCATGCAGGAGCTTGCAGGGGTGAGGGTTTACATGTGTATTTGCAAATAGGGTTCAAGATTCATGGTGTGGTGGGGTTCTGTGCCTTTGTTTGCATGAAGGGTGTTGAGGTTTGCAGCTTGATGCCATGCGTAAACCAGCAGCATCCCAGTAGCGCCTGGACAAGGTTGTATGTTCTGCTGATGACGTGGCGGTGTCCGACGTCAGCAGCCGCTGCGGCATGCTGACAATTCTGGGGCCGCAGGCGGATGACGTCATGCAGGAGCTTGCAGGGGTGAGGGCTTGAGGGTGTACGGCTGTTGACAAACAAAGTGCATATAGCACTTAAGCGTACGAGTGAAGTGTACTGCGTGTTGCGCGTGGTGTGGTGGTGGGTGCTGGACTTGCAGATGCAATGCTGTGCAGCAGCTGGTGGGTTTGTGCAGTGAGATGTGGCACACCTCTACGGCGACAGTGCTAATGCTATTTTGGTGATGTGAGGAGGATGATGATGCACGTGGCGTGCCTTGAAGTATCCAGCTGCTGTTGCTCCTTTGCCCCTGCACCTGTGTATAGCCTGCAAAGTAGGCCCTAAGCGCTCCTTAATAACACTGGTGGCAACTTCTCTTACTGACAGTGATAGCTTGTTGGCTGTATTGCTTGCAGGACGCGGTCAAGCTGCAAGGGGAGCCGTACTGCCGCCACCAGCTGCTGCTTCCCTCTCGTGCACATGTCTCGCTTGCAGGAGGCTGAGTCGTTCCTTGCAACTTTCACAACACCGCATGCCTTGCATGGATTGCTTGCAGGACGCGTTCAAGCTGCAAGGCGAGCCGTACTGCCGCCACCAGCTGCTGCGCTTCGGCCCCGGGGCACCTGTCTGGCTTTAAATGAAGTGATTTGTTTCTTCGCATCACCCACAACATCGCATGCCTTGCCTGAACCGCTTGCAGGAAGCGTTTAAGCTGCAAGGCGAGCCATACTGCAGGCACCAGCTGCTGCGCTTCGGCCCTAATGCGGGTGCCTGGCTTGTAGGAAGTGGTGTTGTTTCTTCGCATCACTCACAACAGCGCATGCCTTGCCTGGATTGCTTGCAGGACGCGTTTAAGCTGCAAGGCGAGCCGTACTGCAGGCACCAGCTGCTGCGCTTCGGGCCTGGGGCGCCTGTTATTGTGGCTGTGGGCAGCGGCCTGGCCATTCCTGGTTACACCTTCATTGTGGACCAGAGCGGTGCGGCGGACTTGTACGCGGCACTCGTAAACAAGGTGAGACACGCACGGAATGCTGCAGATCAAGGCTTGAGGGTGATCATCGCGGTACCAGGACAAGAGCTTTGTGAGTGCTGCACGCCCGTACCTGCAGGGTGCGTCGAAACGTGGTTGAATGGTGTTTGATAGTCATTGTGGCTGTGGGCAGCGGCCTGGCCATCCCTGGTTACACCTTGATTGTGGACCAGAGCGGCGCTGCTGACCTGTACGCGCACTCGTGAACAAGGTGGGTGCTGCCTGCACAGAGATAAGGCAATGCATAAATTCGTGGGGGCTGTACATCACTCAATCAACCAGCTGTGGCATGCTGCGCCCTTGTACCTGCAGTGATGTTGTTCTCCTTTCTTATCATCAACTTTTTCATTATACTCAACATCAATGGACGCCTTCTTGCCGCAGGGCTGTGTGCCAATGGGTGAGGCAGACTGGGAAAGGGCCCGCGTCACTCAAGGCCGCCCAGCAGCAAAGTGACAGTCACATGTGTTGCATTGATTGCCGTTGTCTGCTGCTGCTACCGCAGGGCTGTGTGCCAATGGGTGAGGCAGACTGGGAGCGCGCCCGCGTCACTCGAGGCCGCCCAGCAGCAAAGTAACAGTCACATGTGGATCATTGATTACCGTTGTTTGCTGCTTCTACCGCAGGGTTATGTCCCCATGGGTGAAGCTGATTGGGAGAGGGCACGCGTCGCGCAAGGCCGCCCAGCAGCACAGCAGCAGTTACACGTGTCACTTAAAACTTTCACCCTTTTGCTGCTGCTGCCGTAGGGCTGTGTGCCAATGGGCCAGACAGACTGGGAGCGTGCTCGCATTATTGGGCCGCTCCGCAGCAGAAGCGACAGTTACATGTGTTACTTAACAATGTCCCCTGCTTCTGCGGCTGCAGGGCAGTGTCCCTATGGGTGAAGCTGACTGGGAGAGGGCCCGCATCACTCAAGGCCGCCCATCAGCAGCAGAAGCGACAGTTACATGTGTTAATTAACAACGTCCCCTGCTTCTGCTGCCGCAGGGGTATGTCCCAATGGGCGAGGCGGATTGGGAGCGCGCCCGCGTCACGCAAGGCCGTCCAGCAGCAAAATAACAGTTACATGTGTTACGGAACACTGTCACCCTTTGTCACTGCTGCTGCAGGGCTGCGTGCCAATGGGTGAGGCGGATTGGGAGCGCGCACGCGTCACTCAAGGCCGCCCAGCAGCAGGCAGCGAGCTCACACAGGACTTCAACCCCTACGAGGCGGGGCTGTGCCATGCTGTGTCACTCGACAAGGGCTGCTACATCGGACAAGAAACACTGGCAAAGGTGGGCGAAGTTACTTGTTCATGGATCACATGCGTCATTAGGCAGGGCTGTGCCATGCTGTGTCACTCGACAAGGGCTGCTGCATCGGACAAGAAACACTGGCAAAGGTGGGCTGGGTTATTATTCACTGAACCACAGCTGTCATTAGGCGTCAATCCCTACGAGGCCGGCCTGTGCCATGCTGTGTCGCTGGACAAGGGCTGCTACATCAGACAAGAAACACTGGCAAAGGTTGGGTGGGCCGTTTTTCCAACCTGAACCACCGCTGTCACTAGGCTTTACATCCCTATGAGGCTGGGCTGTGCCATGCTGTGTCACTCGACAAGGGCTGCTACATTGGACAGGAAACACTGGCAAAGGTATTGTAAAGCCGAGGTTTCGATTTACAAGTTGTGCTGCTAGCTGGCTACCCAGGGTGCGTGGCTGTTGTTCTTGGGCCATGCTGTGTTGGGTATGTACATATACAAACTGCAGTGCCACTTGACAGTATTTATAGTTGTATGAATATAAAGATTACATGGTGTCACAAACGCGTGCTTTGTGCCCCGCCTCTTGTACCACCTTGTTGTTTTCTGGGCCCCCACACACTTGCCGCACTTTCCTGCAGCTGTCCAACACCAACGGCGTCAAGCAGCAGCTGTGGGGCCTGCAGCTCAGCTGCCGCGCTACACCAGGCGCAGCCATCACAGCAGCAGCAGCAGCAGCAGAAGCCGCTGACAGCAGCAGCAGCAGCAGCAGCAGCAGCAGCAGTGCGGCTGGAGAGGTGCTGGGCAGGCTGACCAGCTATGCTAATCTGGAGAAGAGCGGCCACTTTGGGCTTGGCTACATTCGCTGCAGGAAGGGCGGGGTGCAGGTGCGAGGCGTGAAGCTGTCTTGCATCAGTGGAAGCATGCGTTATATGCACACAACTACTTATCTACGAAACTTCTAAATTCACAGTGTTGGCAACACTGTTGGGGTGGCAGCCAACCGGTGGCCTCCACCGCCTCAGGAGGTGGCTGGCAAGGCTGTGGTGATGCACCTGCGGCAGGGCATGCTGTGTGTGCACGGCGGTGCAGGTGCGAGGGGCCAAGTGGTGTCCTTGCATGCCTTGAACATAACCGTGACGTGGTTCATGCCATGTGAGAGTGTGAGCAGACGGGCCAGGGCTGCGGTGCTGCAGCTGCAGCAGGCTGATGTGTGTGCATGCCATGTGGCATGCTGCGCATTCAACAGTAGCCACGCTGCTGCAGTGCATACGCATGTGTGACGTGCAGGATGTGTTCCAGGTGGTTCTGCAAGACAGGTGCTTCAGCGCTTTGGGAGCTTGCATGACTGACCAGCAGCCACGGCGTGCCAAAAAGTGCTGATTGAGGTACCACACACTATGGTACATACACAGTGTAGCACAGCAACCAAGGCCCCTTGTGTCATGCTGCTGGTGTTGACATTGTGCTACCGTTGCTGCCACCATCGTTGCTGCTGCTGCTGCTGCCAGGTGGCTCTGAAATGTGGTGGATGGTGATGCTGCTTGCGCCAAAACTGCCACTGCTGCCAACAATGCTGCTGCTGCCGCTGCTGCCGCTGCTGCTGCTGCTGCTGCTGCTGCTGCTGCCAGGTGCCTCTCAAGGGCATCACTGTGCTGGTTGATGGCCAGCCAGCCAAGGTGGTGGATGGTGGTGCTGCTTGTGCCAAAACTGCCACTGCTGTCAACCTTGCTGCCGCTGCTGCCGTTGCCGCTCCTGCTGCTGCTTCCAGGTTCCTCTCAAGGGCATCACTGTGCTGGTCGATGGCCAGCCAGCCAAGGTGGTGGATGTGCCATATGCAACACGCCAGCTGCCCTCTGCAGGAGCTGCTGCCAGCAGCGCTGCTGCTGCTGCTGCTGCTGAAGACAGCTTGCAGGACAGGGCCGCGGCAGCAAAGTGAGTGGTCTCCTTGCTGCTCCTACTGCTGCTGCTGATTTGTGTTTAGCTGCACAAAGTGTCTCAGAGGCGCTGGCTGAACTGCACAGCAGTGTTGCATTACTCCTGCATGTACAGCTCTGCCTCAAGCATGACTAATCCAACGCAACCTTAGCACGTACTTCGACCCCTGGCGCCGCATTTTTGAGTAACTGAGACACGGCCTGCTCCATCCGCATGTACTTGTGCTGCTGTGCTGCACCGTGACCCAGCTGCGCTTCTTAGGTAGTTCGTTGATTGTCGAGATAGATTGCATCAGTTGCATGCAAGCATGCTTTTGAAGCATCCAAGAAACTACAGTAAAAGGATTCATGTTGCGCTCTTGCAGGCAGGCCAAGGCGGCAGAGAAAGCAGTGCAGGAGGCGGCAAAGGCTGAGCGGCTCAAGGTGAGCTGTCACAGCATTTGAAATGATTGTAACATATGACAACCATTTAGAGCTGAGGCCTGCTCACCAGTTCTGACGAACCAGTCTTGTCTATGTGCCTTTGCAGCATTTGTCAAAGTACGCATACAGACATGCAAGACGTGCACTCCAAGTACAGCAGTATGCCACCTGCGCCTCCACACATCGATGACGATTATCGTGCATTGTGCATTCCTGTACGCCATTTGCTCACATGGCTGGCTGCTGCTGCTGCTGCTGCTGCTGTTGCTGCTGCTGCTGTTTGCAGGCAATGCAGGAGCGCCTGGCAGCATTTCAAGCAGCACAGCAGAAGCCCAAGCAGCAGTGATGTCGTGATCAGCAGCAGAAATGGCGTGGCCCAGCAGTCTCTACAGGGCAGCAGCAGGTCATGCAATGTGGCAGCTAGCCAGCTGTGTGTAAGTAACACGACTGTTTTTTATTACAGTGTTACCGCTGGCCCTGCTCAATGAGTATGCACTGCGAGGCTTGCAAGCGGCGTGTTGCAACTCTGAGTCTTTGAGACTAGCAAGGAGCCTCCTGCCACAGCAGAAGCTGTTTGGTAAAGCTGTAACACTGATACTGCCTGGCGAACATTAGTTGTACGTACACGGCATACCTTCATGAGTTACAACCGTACGGTACGTGATGTACTGCCACAGGTGCCACCCAACAAAATATTGTGGACGAGACACAATTGCATGCGCGGTGCCACGCAAAAGTCCTTCAAGGAGTGAGTCACGAGGCAAACACGGGACGATACCCAGTGAAGCAACCACCACCACACACAACAAATTCATCACCATCACTCGTCATCATCATCATCAGACGATCATGGCTATGGCTTAAATGGTAACATGATGATGATGATGATCAGCATCATCATCATCATACAACGTTCATCATCATCATCATCATCATCATCACCACCATCATCATCGTCGCCATGGCACCAACACAGCAGCAACGCACGTGCAGCCGACCTGAGCAGCAGCCAGCCAGTTTGGGCTGCGCTGTGATCACATCATGAGAGGTGCTAGCGGCCACCAGGCACCAAGCGCCCACTAGCAACGCCTGCATGCATTTAATCATAATCGTGTCTCCAACCAAGTCACTGCAATTACGCCAATGACGCCGCATGTATTTCATGATCGCCACGACGCCAGCTGGAACCCAGGCAGCAGCAAAACAGCTGCCACCGCAGCCGGCATCAGCTTCATCGGTGCAGCACAACAGCAGCCACTGCTGCAGCAGCGCGCTAGCGCTGCAGGAAAGCCTACACATGAGCATTGAAGCCAATCCTGCAGGACACATGGAACTTGAGCCGCCTCCTGGGGCGTTAGGTGATGCCTCACATGTTGACCGCAAACAAACATGCTAGATTCTGCAGCTGCCACGTGCTGCTGGCAGCTATTCCATCGAAATGTGTTCTGCAGCCTCGACCACAAGGCGACACAGCCACAGAGAC
Source organism: Scenedesmus sp. ARA3 (assembly GCA_004335835.1). Taxonomy (NCBI): domain Eukaryota; kingdom Viridiplantae; phylum Chlorophyta; class Chlorophyceae; order Sphaeropleales; family Scenedesmaceae; genus Scenedesmus; species Scenedesmus sp. ARA3. Next base: position 45,890 of record RWJK01001511.1, on the reverse strand, counting down.
TGCGTGGGGAAGCCCAGAGATACTGGCATTTGTCTGAGTGTCTCTGCACGCCCTAGCTGCAGCCACAACTGAGCTGGTTCAGCAATGATGAATTTAAAACACAAAACAGCGCTGCTGAAACGGCTCTGACGCCTTATTGTGCACTGGCCAGCGCCAGCCACACAAGCAGCGCAGCCCCAACCAGGCCAAACTTCCCAAGCTGGTCAAACACAGCCCTGTTTCCCTGTTAACAGCCAAACTCCTTGTTAACAACCCAATTTCCCAAGCTGGTCAAACACAGCCCAATATCCCAAGCTGGTCAAACACAGCCAAATATCCCAAGCTGGTCAACCACGGCCCAAGCTCCCAAGCTGGTCAAACACAGCCCAATCTCCCAAGCTGCTCCAACACAGCCCAACATCCCAAGCTGCTCAAACACAGCCCAACATCCCAAGCTGGTCAAACACAGCCCAATATCCCAAGCTGGTCAAACACAGCCTCTTTTCCCAAACTGGTCAAATGCAGCCTAACATCCCAAGCTGGTCAACCACAGTCCAATTCCCCAAGCTGGTCAAACACAGCCCAACATCCCAAGCTGCTCACACAGAGTCCAATACCCCAAGCTGGTCACACACAGTCCAATTCCCCAAGCTGGTCAAACGCAGCCCAATATCCCAAGCTGGTCAAACACGGTCCAGTTTGCCAAGCTGGTGAAACACAGCCCAATATGCCAAGCTGGTCTAACACAACCTGACACAGTATGGGTGCAGCTGCTGTGCCGCAAAAGAAGCCCCATAACGAGAACATGATGAGAAAGAGTGACACAGCGTGACACCGAATGACACAGAGTGACACAGAACGACATAGAATGACACAGAGCAAAGTCAACAGGTCAGGCTGCCAGTTAGGCAGATGTTTTTGGTCAAACTGACCCCCTGGTCAAACTGCGCAACGCGCAGATGTTTCTGGTCAGACTGGCACACGCAGCCCGGCACGCACTGCAGGAAATGTGCTCAAACCAAAACTATAGTGCACCAAAAGCACAAACCCCAAGGCCTAGCGCTATATCAGCCTCCTACCACAAGCGTACCCACAGACTCTGGCCCGTCACGTACGCAGCAACAGCAAAGTCGCCAGCACAGGCAGCTCATAGCACTCAAGCCTGGTGTATGCCTGCTGTCATTGGTCATGGTATGTGTTGTTGAAACCTGCTCAAGCCGCAGACATCGCAGACCAACACAAAGTGTACAAGAGTTCCTGTTGCTGTACCAAGGTCCGCTTCATGCATCCCAACATTTGGTGTCATCATGCATCCCAACATCTGGTGTTTGCTGCGGGCGCCTGCGTGGCAGCACCCAACCGTAGCATACCTATTAGCAGGCTGTGGGCTCTGACGCGGTTGCAGCCCTGTTCAGAGAGCCATCCAGGTGTGGGGCCGCACACACAGGCGCCCCAGCAAACACACAGCAAAGCAGCGCATGCATTCGTCGCTGCAGCATCGTGCTGAGGGTGCTAGCAGCAGCGCGGGGCATTTAGCTGCAGGTGCAGCGCCCCTGTGCTGACTAGAACCACCATATGGAAGTGCAGCAATGTGCTAACAGCACAAGTCCAGGCACTGGACATTGTTCGGGCTGTGCATGTGACAGAAGCATACCTCCACAACACTTGGCTCACTTATGTATGTCAGTTGGCACTTCAGCAGCCAGCTGTGGTAGCTTTGCTGTAGGCTGGCACCACCCTTCACTACTGTCCTCTTTCAGTGCATGAATGGCCAGCAATACAATGTGCCTCGCATCCCACAGCAACATAACATAACACAACATAAAATAACATAACATAACAGCTATCCCAGCATGCCATCACTTCACTGCTCCCACATTGCAGCTTTTCAGGCAGCTTTCTGCAAGTGTGTATTTTGAAAATGTGTGGCCCAGCATGCATGCATGCATATAGCCCATAGTAGAGCGTAGGCTACACATTTTGGGGGTACATATAAGCCTCACAAAACTGCCACCAACGCCGCAAGGCTCCCAATCAAACACCAGCCAGGCAGTGCGTATAATCCTCACCACCCACCAGTGCCGCAATTCATAGTGAATAACACCAGCCAAGCAGTACATACATGCCGCGCCACACTGCCACCCACCACTACCGCAGGTTTCCCTTAACCCCCACTTCCCCCCATACTATTACAAGCCAAACAGTACACAGCGAGTGAGTGAGGGGCTACCCAGGCCGCTCTGCAGCTCCTGGGCATGTTAAGGCTGGAGAAGGTATGTGAGGCCAGGGGCGGGCGGCCACGCAATACATACAGACCCCAGCACACTGCCACCAACCAGTGCGGCAACAAGTCTCTCATGACAACACGAGCCATACAGTGCGCGCTCTGATTGCAGCTACATGTAAACAAGCGCTGTCTTCCCACGTAAGCCCAGCAGAGCGCATGTCACGCAGCATGCGACGTGGTGCATGTCACGCAGTAAGATCAGTACCTGTACGTGTACACGTGCCCCCAGCAGCAGCCCCTGTCGTACAGTCAGACAACCGCGACAATCACAAGGTAGTCCGTTTCCACCGGAACCTCAAGGCCAAGAAAACTGGTGCCAGGACCCACATGTATCTATCTCTTGTCAAAGCAAAAACGCTGGCTGCAGAGGATGCAGTGACAAAACCACTGTATCCTCTAGCCTTTTCTCATGAGGGCCTCATGCCTGCCTTGGTGTTTGCTGCAGGGCGCCTGCGTGGCAGCGGCCAACCGTAGCATACCTATCAGCAGGCTGTGGGCTCTGACACGGTCGCAGCCCTGTTCAGAGAGCCATCCAGGTGTGGGGCCACACACACAGGCGCCCCGGCGAACACACAGCAAAGCAATGCATGTATTCATTGCTGCAGCATCGCGCTGAGGGTGCTAGCAGCAGCGCGGGGCATGCACCAGACATCATCAAACGGTGCAGCGCCCCTGTGCTGACTGAATATCCTTAACGGATGTGCAGCAGTGTGCTTCCAAAGCCAAAGCATGCAATAACTGAAGCGTACCCAGGCTGTGCATATCTGGGAGCACTGCACTCAAGGCACAGCACCAAACGCAAAAGCAAATGCACACAACAAGGAGCACATGTGCGCTGCTGCAGCTGCTGCCATGCACTGTTTCAACAGTGCAGCGCCGCACTGTTGAAGCAGTCACTGCGCCAGCACCAGCAGCAGCCATTGTGCACATGACTTCCTTTGCACATGAAGTGCTGAGCAGCAGCTGCACCAAGTGCAAGTAATGTGTGCAAGTTGCAGCTGCTGGCAAGACAGCACGAGCTGAGCATCGCACTCATCTTACACCAGCACACAGCTGTGTTGCTGCAGCACAACATCGCTGGTAGTCAAGGAGGTTTGCAACAGACAGCAGCCTCAGCCAACAGCATCTCCCACGCACACTGACACACGATACACAAACCTAGAGGTAACACAAACGCACCTACTCTAGCCCCTTGCGCATCCATTCTTGCACAGCAGCAGCAGGCACACAAGGTCACACACTCCAGTGCACTGCCAGTCCATGGTGCTGCTGCCTGCTTACGCAATGCCTCTGGTAGCGCTCAGGCGCTGTTGTGAGGTGGCTGTCAACAGCAGGCCTCACACACTTGCAGGTTTATCACTGCAGTGTTGTGCCTCAGCCAGCACACAGTCGCAGTGGCTGCGCAGCAGTTCAGGTACATGAGTAACCAAGGTATAGGATGACTAACCCTTCATTGTTGAGTAGAGTATGTAACGTAACATGATGTAACATATGGGATAAGTAGCAGCACAGAGCACCATGCATGCCACTGGGTTGGATGCTCAGAAGTACGCAGTGGAGGCAACAGAAGATACAAGACTGACACAAAGCACGATCCCACTTTGTGCTACATGTGTTTGCGCATGCATCTTCAACAATCATACGGTAAGTTGTGCCCCAGCTAACATCCCAACAGCAAGTCTTGGCCGAGATGTCTTACGTAGGCTGCCAAAAGACCACACCGCATACATGTAAGTAACCCGTAACATCCCTTATTTATGAAACATCCCACCACCATACTCTAGGGACACAGGCTTTGCAGCTACTGGGCCCCAGTGCAGTTTGCTAAGATACAGCAGCAGCACATGCTGCACACTCATATGTTTAGCCACCTAGAGACTGCAGGCACATGACATGCTTGTGACCATCCAACCGATCCAACTGGCAACAAATGCAAATCTACTTGACAACATCAGGCGCAGCCGCAACCGCTGACACCACCAACAGGAACATGCAGGCACTTCTGCAGTGCCGGCAGTCAGCTGTCTCCTGCTGCCTCACACACTAGCACTCCCAAGCACAACAGCAGCAACAGCGGGCCAAGCAGTGCAGCAAGCGCAGCGCCCCGTACCCACAGGTAGGCCCTACGGCACACTTATTACTGTTGTCATAACAACTGCGGTGCAAGTCAGATGGTACGGCGCTGTATTGTGTCGGAAGCGCAGAAGGGAGCAGCAGGACAGGGTGCAGAGATGCACAGCACCGCCTCATACATATGTCCTCAAAAAGTATGTTCAAAAGCCCTGAACAACGATCCAGGAGCAGCAAGACAGGGTGCAGAGCAGCACAGCCCTGGAAATGTGCTGCAGATTCAAACTAGCTACAAGGTGCAGTGCATATGTAATGCAAGCTGCATCTTGCACCGCAGCAGCAGCGGCCAGCACGCAAGCTGCAGCAGCAGGCAGCCCATGTGATCCAGAAACAACAAACCTGCCACAAGCCAGCGCTCCACTGCTGCAGCATGGTGCTTCTACATGCCACATCAGGGCAGCAACACAGCAGGCCAGCGCCAGCTTTAGTCTACTGCTTACATGTTGTAAACTGTAAACTTTCCCTTTACAACAGGCACAGAGGGCCGCCTGCCAAGTATGTCATGGCAGCTCGCTTGCAGCAACACAGCGGCGGCAGCACTCACTAGTTTTCTGAAGTACACAGCTCCTAAAGACAGCAACAGCGAAGCACCTCGTGAGGGGTCTGGCGGCATCGTAACAGCGCTGTGACTTGCTGCTGTGTATGCTGTCGCTGTTGCGCACGTGCGAGTGCATCATAATACTTTTGCAGTCCTGCATGCACTATCAAACAAGGACCCTGCTGTGGCATTTGACAGCCAAACGCACCACACTGCTCCACAAACAGCACGCCAGAAACCTGCCACATGTGCGTAGCACTCAGCATCACCTGGCACACAACGCACAACCACGCGCCCACGATCACATCCCTACAACCAGCTGTGCCGCATGCTGCATCGCGTGCGTGCCTTCCCTCTCAGAGGACAAGCAGTACTTGCGTGTGAGAGCTGCCTGCGGCCCTAGTTGATGGTGCTGCCAGGTTGCTTCCTCCACCCCTGACAAGGACTCTGTCGTAGCGGCATCCCTGGCTGTTGAATTCGCGGCTTGTCATGCGCGTGCAGCACACCTGCACGCGACTTGGCCTTGGCACATTATGCAGCGCACCCAAGAGGCCCTTGAGAGGCAGCGGGGCGCGCAGCCTTGTTGTTCGGCCAGTTGAACTGCCCCAAAGTTGAGGTGTGGGTTGGAGCTGGTGGGCTTGTGTTGCGCAGCTGGCCCGTGTTCTGTGCCAGGTGGGCAGGCTTCTTGTTTCCTGCACACTGTGCAGCAGGAGCAGCAGCAGGGGCAGAGGCAGGTGTGCAGGCAGGAGCAGCAGACAGCGGCAGGTGAGTAGGGCAGGTGCACCGCAGATGCACCGCAGCAGGTGGCATGTTTTGAGACAAAAGGGGCCTGCATGTGGCTGCAGGAAGCCTCACAGCACATGGCTACGCAGCAGTTACTGCAGCTATGTCCTGCAGGGCAGCACCAGTCATTGAGTGTGGCCCGGCCTGCCAGCATGTGCTAGGTGCATGGGTGGCACTGCTCATTGAACTCAACGGAGTTTGAACACGCATTCACCTCCAGACTCCACTGCACAATTCTTTCGAAACCCTCAGTCACTTGCCAAGTTGGGGAGCACTGAGTGCTCACCTCAGCTCAGGCTGATGTACCTAGAGCGACATCACACAGCAACCAAATTGCCCCAGGAGGTATCCGCCCAGTGCGGAAGTACGAGGAGCTGCAGCGGCAGCAGCGAAGGCAGGATTGAGCTGCTGCCGCTGCACTGGTGCTGCTGTTGTTGACGACAGCAGTGCCCCGCAAAGGCAAGGTGACCCTGCGCGCAGTACCCGTGCAGTAGATTCGGTTGAGATTAAGTATGGAGTAAAAGCGTTTGAGGACTGCACTGAAGCTACATAAATTCAGGCGTTTGCAGAAGGTGTCGACAATGCCACCCAACCAGGCAACTCGACAAGCCACTGATACCGCTTCCCTTCGCTAATACACTAAAAATACACCTGTAGTATTCTGTCCCCGAAAGGCTGCAATCATTTGTGTGAAGGCAGGCAAGTTCCGCCCCTCACCTTGATACCAAACGGTTCGATGATCGATAAACCACTTAAATTTGATCTCGTGCGCAGATGGTCCGTGGAGAGTGGATATATGCATCGTACCCGTTTTGAATGGGTGTCAGCTTGCCAGCAAGAATTATTCTGCACTGTACAGAAGCGCCATCAGACCTCTGAATATGTTTTAAAAAGTGGTACAAGTTCTTGTGACGGTATGCTGCGGCGGGTGATGTCCTTTCGTCACATCGTCACCTGTACACTGTTTACCCCATCCGAAGCTTGGACGAAGAACTCCATGATACATAGGAATCATGCTTGCTGCAAAGTGAATTTTATTGTTTTAAACATCGATGTTCTGAATCACAGTTAGGAAACCAGGATGGCTGTTGTTCCTTTGGGCGGTCCAGCGAACACGGCAGTTTCGTATCGAGCCCCTCCTATCCCAACAAAGCTGATGCTGGTGCGGCTGTGATTTCACAGTTATCGCTGCTTTTTACATCTCAGCAGTTCAGCAGCTGTGGATGTGCTGCTGCGGCCATGTCATCAGCTTGATGTTCTGTAATGACCCTTTCAAGCCGAGCAGTCGATTACGCGCCTATACATTGCGGCAGATCGCTGCTTACGATAGTCCGGACCCTTTACATTGAATAGTGAACAGAATTGTACGCGTTACACAGAACCAAGCTGAGCGTGGACATATGCCCAGTGTTGGGCTGGGCCAGCCCAACATTTTTGAAAGCAGCAAGCTTGCATTGGCATGTAAACACAGTTTGCAGCAGCTGAATGCAACATGTTGCTCACTCACGCATCTAGGAGGCTGTGCTGTTCACTTGAAGGCTGGCGTTTCGATGTGAGCATACACTGAGCGCACAGTGTATGAGCACTAAGCCCGCAGAACACGCTTCAGAAAACAACCGTAGCTAAATCACACATGTGCCCATCCACAAGCGTTGAACAAGTAAAAGGACATATATCTAGACCGTATTTCGAGTTGCAACAGAAAAGAAATGCACAAGTGCACAGGGGTGCCAGCAAGCTCCAGCACTGGCTTGACGTACACCTCACAGCACGCCCTTCTGTACGCAGTGCACTTCTCTGTGCAGAGTGCAGAGCAGGAAAACATGGCAGGGCACATCATGCACCACTGCACCACAAACACAGCATATACCAACATGTACCACACCGCAAAGGGCCGCAACACAGCAGTACTGTGCAAGAAACACTGGTAAGAACTTCTTGAAGGCAGCATGGCAACACCGTGTTGTCGCAGGCTACCACACAATTGGCATTGGACAGTGCCTCACAACAGCACTGACAGTCCCTACCTGCACCCCAAGCCACTGCCCTCTGCTGCAACCAAACAAACTAACCTCATCAATCCAGGCTGTCAAGTAGCCACATGCTATCCATGCAGCAGGCAGCCATGCACCAAACAGCTCGCCCATAATCGACATACATGCCGAAACAAACACTAGTAGATACACGTCACCGCGCCGAGCAGCATGCGACACGCACACCTGCAAGCAGTGTCACATATCAGGAGGGCCTGCTGCAGTAAAAGCAGCAACACAGCCAGCATGGCGGGTACCCTGCAAGGCCCTAAGCTTGCCGAGACAGCCCTGCTGCCATCATCATCAGCAGCACACCACCTTCGCAACATCACCCATATGAAGACCGCATGCCTTGCAGCGCTGCATGAAGCGCGCACCACCGAGACACACTGCTGCCATGCAGGACGCAGCAAACACACCATGCCCCTGCCAGGCGACCAGCGGAGGCACGTTAAAGCAAGTGCGCGAGCTGCGACAGCATGCTCAGGCAATGGAGTGCCGTCAGCTGCTCTCAGTTGCGCTGCATGCAGCAACCCCTGCATGCCCCCAACTCCCTGCTCTTTATCCTGCGTGCCCGCCCCAGTCATTCATGCCACTGCGCGCTGCTGCATGCATTACCCCGCACCCAGCAAATCCTGCCCCCTGTCGCCGCCATCTGAACTTCTCCCAGGCAATACTACTCGCCGGCAACACGCTGCGCTGCCAAGCGACTGCGCTGCATGCACATGCATCAACCTTCAAGGTAAGATTCGCACTGCGCTGCATGTCCAGCTTTCATGCACATGCACGGGCTGCGGCCCTCACACAGCCATGGCGGCCATGTTGTTGGACAGGCGGTCATCATACATGCTGAGGCTGTCAGGGGCCACGTTGTCGCGCAGCAGGTTGTAGAACTCCTGCAAGGCAGCAGCAGCATGCAGCCAGGTGGCAGCGACAGCAGGCAGTCAGGCGGCAGCATACAAGGCAGCGAGGGTATGTCTCTCGGCAAGCTGCAACATCCTCGCCAGCAAGAACAGCTGGACCAGACTGTGTGTGCAGCATGCCAGATCCTGCAGCAGGCTGCAATTCATTGCTCGCGCAGCGCGCCAGCCCCATATCACCACACACGCAGCATCAAGACTGCCCCCGACCGGCCTGCTGATGCGGCCTTTCCCATCCTGATCCGCTTCGCGCAGCATGCAACCGCCACCCTGGCCAGCTGCAATCTGCCCCAACCTATCCGCGCCAGATTTACACCCACCTGCTTGCTGACGCGGCCGTCGCCGTTCTCGTCAACTTCGCGCAGCATGCAGCCGTCACCCTGACACACT
>RWJK01001511.1:8560-36744 GCA_004335835.1 Scenedesmus sp. ARA3 | reverse complement strand
CACACCGGCTTCTCAACACCCACCTGCTTTCTAATGCGGCCGTCGCCGTTCTCGTCCGCCCCGCGCAGCAGGCAGCCGCCACCCTGCTGCACCAAAACCTACCCCAACCTATCCAGGCCGGCGGAGTCACACCCACCTGCTTGCTGATGCGGCCGCCGCCGTGCTCGTCCGCCTCGCGCAGCATGCAGCAGCGCCCTTGGTACACTGCAACCAACCCCACGGAACCACCATGTTCACACCCACCTGCTTGATGATGCGGCCGCCGCCGTTCTCGTCCGCCCCACGCAGCAAGCAGCCGCCACCCTGCTACACTGCAACCCACCCCAACCTATCCAGGCCGGAGTCACACCCACCCGCTTGCTGATGCAACCGTCATCTCCTCATCCCGCTTCCCGCAGCATGCAGCCGCCACCCTGGCAAGCTGCGCTCCACCCGCCCCCACGCCACACCTGCTTCTTGACACCCACCTGCTTGCTCGTGCAGCCGTCGCAGTTCTCGTCCGCCTCACGCAGCATGCAGCCGCGACCCTGCTGCACGGCAACCCACCAACCTATCCAGGTCGGAATCACACCCACCTGCTTGCCTATGCAACCGTCATCTCCTCATCCCGCTTCGCGCAGCATGCAGCCGCCACCCTGGCAAGCTGCAATCCACCCGCCCCCACCCCACACCTGCTCCTCAACACCCACCTGCTTGCTAATGCGGCCGTCGCCGTTCTCGTCCGCCTCACGCAGCATGCGCTTGGCCTCCGCGATGCGCTCGTCCTCGCTGGCGGGCTCGCTGAAGTAGGCGGCCGGCAGCTCGCTCAGCAGCTCGTCCAGGTCGATGAAGCCGTCGCCGTCCAGGTCCATGCGGTTGAAGGCCTGGTCCACATACGACTGCCACTCCTGCTCCTGCATGACCTGCAGTTGGAAAACAGCGCAGATAAAGTTGACATTTGGCAGTTGGCAAAGGTGAGGGGTGAGCAGCAGCATCAGCAGCAGCAGCAGCAGGTCCACGCGGTAGAAGGCCAGGTCCACGTAGCTCTGCCACTCCTGCTCCTGCATGAGCTGCGATCATCAACAACGGGTGATGGTGTTAGTAGCAGCAGCAGGTCCATGCGGTTGAAGGCCTGGTCCACATACGACTCCACTCCTGCTCCTGCATGACCTGCAGCAAAGAAATGGCACAGATACAGTTGACATACGGCAGTTGGCAAAGGTGAGGGGTGAGCAGCAGCAGCAGCAGGTCCATGCGGTTGAGACCTGGTCCACGTAACTCTGCCACTCCTGATCCTGCATGACCTGCGAATGATAATTGTGGATTGGCCGTTGAGGGTGTTCAGTTTGCTGTGCGCAACACAAATGATGGGACAGAGCGCCAATGTAATCACGACACACATCACCACATCTCAGGCACGAGGAACAGTCACTGCCTGCAACTTTATGGCCACGGCTGCTACTGCATGCAGAACCAGTGCCCAGGTACCAGCCAGCTCAAGCAGACACGTGCAGCGCAACCTATGCCAGCGGCTTCTCTGGCAGGGTCCTGCAGTGCAGTGCTGGCAGCAGCCAGCCGCTCACCTGCCCCCAGTTGATGAGCGTACAACGCACCGGCGCTGGCGGCCAGCAACCCAGATTGCAGCCACCAGCTGCAGCACGACACCCCAACATACACAACTCGTCCTGTTACATGATAAACACACAGCGCCTCACCTGCCCCCAGTCGATGAGCGTGGCCAGGAACTCATCGCCGCCCACGTTGCCGTCGTGGTCCATGTCCATCTTCTCCATCAGCTGCCGCACCTGCAAGCACAAGACAATAAGCAGCAAGAGGCAGCAGCAGCGACGACATATGAAGTGAGAACAGCACAAGACCAACCATCTGCTCCGTCAGTTGGAGCACTAGCAGCCAGCGATGGAGCGAGCCGCACGTGGTCAGCAAAGTACATCACAAAAACGATTAACCTGGCGATTGTTCAACTCCGCATGACAAGGCCACAGCAAGCGCTGTGAATTGCAGCATCGCCGCACCGCGGCCTCGTCGACCACGTAGCGCAACATACACACGGAGAAGCCGCTCCAAAATTGCAGGGACACCACATATACACCTGGCAGACCAAACCACAAGTAAGCTAACAGCGTCAGGGGCCGCACCTCGGACTCGTTGACCACGTAGCCCTGGCCGCGCAGGCCGTCCGCCAGCTCCTCAAAGCTGATGGTGCCGCTCTTGTCCTTGTCGTACGCAGCAAACAGCTCCTGCAAGGGCAGGGAACAAGCAGCAGCGGTCAGGCCACACCGATGAACAGCACAGTAAAGCTATTCAGAAATAGGTTGTATGCAGAACACACATCTGCAATGAAATGTTGTCGTACGCCGCAAACAGCTCCTGCAAGGGAAGGGACAAGCAGCAGCGGTCAGGCCACAGTGATGAACAGCACAGTACAGCTATCCAGAAACAGGGTGTACGCAGCACACACATCTGCAATGGAGTGTGTCGTACACTGAAAACAGCGCCTGCAAAGGGAGGGAGCAGCAGCAGACAAGCCACATCCATTGGTTGTCGGCAATTACAGCAGGCACACGACACATGGCAACAGGTGTAGCGCACCCGGCAGCACAAAACGGTACATGCTCACAACCCCTTTAGGCAGAACCTGAAGCAACAGCAGCACACTTCTCTGCTGAACGGCTCCCGCTGCAGCGTCAACTGCAGTCGGCAGAAATGGTGTGCCGGCGCCCTGAGCATATGCCGCAGCAACGGCAGCGCAGACTCTTCTTCTCCCCACACAAGCCATGCGTAGCTAGCTGAGGCTGTACGCTGCTGTGCCACACCTGCAGCGCGTTGCTGAAGCTGGGCGCCTTGCCGCGGTTGCGCATGTCCTCGGTGATCATGCGCAGCACCACCTGCTTCAGGTGCGTGTAGGTGGCAAAGCGCTGCAGGCGCTGCACCACGCTGCCCTGCAAGGGTGGGGTGATGAAGTGGCGGCGCAGCATCGGGCGTACAGCATCAGCAACAGGTTGACGGTTGGGGAAAAAACTGCTTCAAAGCTGATGCCTGCAAGCAGTACGAGAGGATTAACAGATCCCAGGCAGGGCATTGCACACCACGGCCACAACAGCGCGGCAGGCAACAAAAAGAAAGCCAGACACCCTGTGCCCGCGCGTGCCGAAAGCAACCAACATCCACACACCCGCGCAATGCGTTTACGCATAGCACCCCGCACCTTGAGCGGCATGTCGTTGGCAGCGCCCTCCACCGCCAGCCAGGGGTGCTCCAGCGCCTCAGCAGCGCTGGGCCGCAGCACGGGGTTGCGCTGCAGCAGCCGCTCCAGGAAGTCGCGCGCAGCAGCGCTCAGCGGCTGCAGCTCCGGCGCGTCCCAGTCGATCTCGTTGGACAGAATGGCCTGCAAGTGGTGAGAGATGTGACGTGATGTCATGTTACATGACAGATAGCGTAGGCCAGCAGAGGGCACAGCCAGCCAGGGGAAGCAGAGGAGTGAGTTGGTTGGCACCCGAACGGAAACAGATCGCACAGGACAGTAAGCAGTGGTTGAGGCATGACAACGGGAAGGGCTCAGCGCAGCACACCAGCGGTTCTCGCAGAAGACAGCCTCTGTGTTGAAAGCAAGCAGTGCACTGCAGGGAGTGCTGAAGCCCATCAAGCCACTACCCCTCCCCATCCCTTGCTAATCCCTCCTCTCCGTCACACTCCCTCTCTCTCACTCTCTCGCTCTCACTCTCTCGCGCTCTCTCCAGCCGTCACCACCCCCACCTGCGTGCGTAGCACCAAGCTTGGAGTGTGCACCAGCTTTACCATCCGCGGGCCATGCTGACGAGGCCCCCTGCGCGAAAACCAGCGGTCAACCCGCAGCGCCACCCGCACCACACCCAGCACCAGCCAGCGCAGAGCATTCTGCAGCGCCACGCTGGCAGCACACCGCAGCAGCCAGCGCGCAGCACGCAGCGCGTGCGCTGACAGGCTGAGCCGCGGCGGCGGCGGCAGCTGCACCGCGATCACCACGGCCGGCAGCGAGGTGCTGCCTGAGCCCTGCTGCTGCTTGACCACACTCTCCCCTCCTGCTCCTCTTACACTCCCGCCACTCTTGTCACCCTCGTCACTCTTGTCATAGCTGCACACCTTCCACACGTCGCTCAGCGTCTCGTTGCGCACGTCCTCCCAGAAGGGGAAGCGCCCCGTCAGCAGCTGGTAGCCCAGCATGCCCACGCTCCACAGGTCGGCCTTCTCGTCGTAGCACTGCATCACCAGCTCGGGAGCCATGTACGCCGGCGTGCCTGCAGCAGCAGCAGCCACAGCAGCAGCAGCCACAGCAGCAGCAATCAGATACAGTCACACAGGCAGCCTTGCGTCGTAGCACTGCATCACCAGCTCGGGCGCCATGTACGCCGGCGTGCCTGCAGCAGCACAGCATACAGCAGCAGCAGCAGTCACAGCAGCAGCAATCATACACGACCACACAGGCTAGCTTTCTCGTTGTAGCACTGCATCACCAGCTCGGGCGACAAGTACGCCAGCGTGCCTGCAGCCGCATTACAGCAGACCACAGCAGTAGCAAGCACAGCACTGAAACACAGCCAGAAAATGATGCTAATGCGTGCACTGCATCACCGCCTCAGGCGCCATGTACGCCGGTTGCCTGCAGCCGCGCCAGCAGCAGGGGTGGCGACGTCGCCATAAGCTAGCGCAGCAGCAGCAGCCACAGCAGCAATCAAGCACAGCCCACGATGCCTGGTGGCAGCAGAGGTACACCTTAATGATCAGCCAGGACTGCTGCAACTGCTGACACACTGCCAATGCAGACATGTATCCAGCCGGCTACAGCTGGCTACACACCGCTGGATGTTTGTCAACCCTGCCGCCCGCACCTGATCTGCCGGTGAGCTCGGATTCGTGCGAGCCGTGCCAAGTGGCTGTCCAAGCAGCAGTCACTGCCAAGGCAGCATGTGTGCAGCTGGCTCAGCGCAGCCTCATGATTACACCCTTGTCAAGCCCACCTGATCTGCTGGTGAGCTTGGGCTCGTGCGAGTAGTGCCGGATGGACAGCCCAAAGTCGGTGGCCTTGAGCGGCGAGTCCTCCTCGGGCGTCAGGAACAGGAAGTTGTCCGGCTTCACGTCACGGTAGATGATGCCCTGCGGGTACATGATTGGCAGTCGACAAGCACAGGGCAAGCACAACAGGGTCAAAGCGTGTGGTACACACAGCTGGGACAGATGGCAACTCGTCTGGCTGCCATGTGCTGCCCACAGCCCCGCTCCGCCATACAGCAACTGCACTGCCCCCGCTTCTGCCACAATCAGCGCCCGCCCACCTTGGCGTGGCACTGCACGATGTAGCGCAGTATGCTGCGCACAAGGGAGCTGATGTCGCACTTCCGAAACAATCACCACTGCGCAACACTGTCATGCCCAGCTGCTTTGTGTCCCTCACCTTGGCGTGGCACTGCGCGACGAAGCGCAGGATGCTGCACACAAGAAAGCTGATGTAGCACTTCCGAAACAATCACCACCACACACCCCTGTCATGCCCAGCTGCTTTCTGGCCCTCACCTTGGCGTGGCACTGCGCGATGAAGCGCAGGATGCTACGCACCAGGAAGCTGATGTAGCGCTCGCTGTAGCGGCCGCTCTCCACGCGCTCCAGCAGCGCGCCGCCCTCGCACAGCTCCATGACCATGTGCACGTTCACGTCGTCCTCAAACACGTCGTGCAGGTGCACCGCGTTGAGCGACACGCCCAGTTGCTGCATCACCTCCACCTCAGCGCGCAGCTTGAGCAGGTACCTGTGTGGCGCAGATGTGATCCAGCATGTAAAAGACCAATTTGCCAGGTCTAGGTGACATGGCCAACCATGATTTACAGTGGGTTGAAACCCAGGGGTGGCCACAGATGTATGGCAACAAGCTGCGCCAGGCGGTCCCCTGCAACTGCTGCTGCACAACCGGCCAACTTCACACCATCATTCCTGTGCCACTGCAACCGCCTGCAGCTGCACAGCTGCACACGCGTCTCACCTAGGTGTTGGTGCGCCGCGCTTGGGCACTTTGCTGACAGTCTTGACAGCAAACCGGCGCCCTGTGGACACCTCGATGCCCTCCCGCACCACGCCAAAGCTGCCTGCGCCAATCACTCGGCCCAGGTAGTACGAGTCCAGCAGGTTCCTGCAAGCAGCAGGCGCAGCAAGCAACAACCAGTTGCGGGGAGCAGGTCCAGGCGATAACCACATGACATGGCAGGCAGCACACAGTGTGATACCCATGACAAAAAAAGTAGTGGATGTGGTGACGAGTTGGGACAACGCAAGTATAGCAGTCTTGCAGTTTCCTGCAAACAAAAAAACAGCTGCAGACAAGTTTCCTGCTAGCAAAAACCGCTGCAGGCTTACACTCCTGCAAGCAGGCTGCGCACACCAAATGCTTGCCAAAAGGCAGCAAACTGGCAGAGACCAAGCTTACGCTGCCACTGTTGGTTTCCACGTGCGGCTATGCCTGCATAACCACAGTGAAGTTCACTGTAGTCACTGCTGCGTGGCCCACAGGCGAGCGGCTGTCTTCAAAACGTCGAAATTGCTGTGTTGGTCAACGCAGGTCCAGCTGTTGCTTGCACTGCTTGCAGGAAAGCCTGCTGACGAACGCTCCAGATCTCAGCCACATACATCGGCTCGCACTTTATGCCTAGCATCCAAAACAAACTTTGCAGGGCTCTGCCAGGCTCACCTGGGGTAGCCATAAACACTCTTGATTTCTTCTGGGTCCAGTTCTGTGCGAGCTGGAAGTTTCAATACTCCCTCATCGCTGGCTGTTGCGATGTAATCTAGCGATGCTGCTACACGCACTGCTGCTGTCCTGCCACTGCTGCGCCTGCTGACCGCGCGCCTGGCAACTGCTGCTGCAGGGCAGGGCCGCAACGAGACAAGCCTGCCGCTGCAGGCCCTGCAGCTGCGCCTAGTGCTACTGCCCTGCAGTGCTTGCTGCTGGCCTAATAAGGGGAGGCCGCGCATGGTTGCTGTGCGCTGCTGCTGCCCTCCTGGGTGGGTGTGCCACTGCTGCTGTGCTGTCTGCCGCACTAGGTGGCAGCAGCTGCTGCAGGGAGGAAAGGCTGCTGGGCTTTCAGTGCCTACGTGAAATGTCGATGTGCAGGTGATAGTAACCAGCAAAAAGCAACGTCAGGACGGCTAACTTTCCCACAGGTGAGCCAGGCACAAGTGGGGTGCTGCTGCTCGACTGGTCAAGCCCGCACGTAGCCGGGGCATTGTGACATGCGCTCAAATAACAGTAGTAAGCAGCTGATAGCGCTTGCGGAACGCGACTAATGCTTTAGGTCCAAAACAACCCTGACGAACGCACGCTGCAGGACGTCACCTGCTTGGTTGCTTAGAAAAAAATGTAGGGTTCCTGATGTTCTACTTCACCAGTGCATGCCAAAACGCTGTTGCTGCAGTCGCGAGCATACAGATGCCCCGGGACTCCGCGGTGTAGCAGATCAAATGGAGGCACTGTTTAGACAAAAATAACAACTTAAAGAATCTTCGTTGGAAAGCTTGGGCCTTGTGATGGATGATATCAGAGTGTGCACAACCCCAGCAGGACAATGTCACAGTTTGCTTACCTGCACCGAAAAGAAGCAACGTTTATAGGTTATCACTAAATTTAATGCATTTCTTCTTATCTTAGCTCGCATCGCTCGTTCCCTGCCTCACCTAGAGTCCCTGCCATCTCCGAGACGAACGCCCGTGTAGCTCAGACGCAGCATGCAAGCAAACTGCCAACAAATCAGGCATACATTAAATAGCAGACCTGTTGCCTTCACTCAGAAGTTACGCCAGCAGGTGCGAGCAGCGTCTTGTGTCCTGCTGCTGCTGCTGTTGCCACCACAGCAGCTGGGCCTCGCACTCTCCATGTCTGCTTACACTCACGTGCATAATTGAAATCTATTATTGTCGTGACTAACATTTGTTGTTCTGTCAGCACATCCCAATGTGTGCCCAGCAGTGCACAGGAGAGTGCC
Source organism: Scenedesmus sp. ARA3 (assembly GCA_004335835.1). Taxonomy (NCBI): domain Eukaryota; kingdom Viridiplantae; phylum Chlorophyta; class Chlorophyceae; order Sphaeropleales; family Scenedesmaceae; genus Scenedesmus; species Scenedesmus sp. ARA3. The sequence continues at coordinate 28,741 of RWJK01001511.1, read as the reverse complement.
GATCGTCACCCATTGCATTTGATCAGAAACAACTGCGACTGCTGTGTTGCACATGCAGCCATTTGGGCCCCACTACTCGCAGGCCCGGCAGCGCAGATCTTGTGTGCAGGTTTCAGCAGTAAAGAGCGCCAAGCGGCTCAAGTATGCAGGCATAGGCCAGCGGGCGGTGCATGATCCGCTTTTTGTCAGTGTGCAGCCTGACGGCAGCGACGCCTGGAGGCTGGAGCCGGTTATACAGCTGCTGAAAGATGGAGGGGTGAGTGTGACTCCAGCAGTACCACCCGTCAATAGCAGCAGGAGCAACATACGCAACGGCGTCAGCAATGGGCATGCCCATGTGATGTAGCAGCAGAGCTGGGCAGCAGAGGAGTGCTGGTTTGGGACCCGGGGCTGGGGTTCTGCTGAGGATTTCACCTCATGCCTGTGTGCAGGTCGGCATCATCCCTACAGACTCGCTGCCAGCTGTGGTGTGTGACCTTGAGAACCGCACTGCAGCGCTCAAGATGTACAACGCGATGGAGCTGGCCCCCAAGAAGCAGCTCAGCATACTAGTGGGCAGCTTCAACGACATTAGCAAGTGAGCGAGATTGGCACACTCTCTCATAGGTGCCATGCTGACAGGCAGCTGTGCAACAGCAGCGGCGTGTGCTTCATGATTCAGTCGCTGGCGCAGCAGCTGGAGCAGAGGTGGTGTGTATGTGTTTCGTGCCCTGGGCTGTTTTCTAGGCAGGGCTGTGTGCCATGGTGAATCTTGTTCCTTACTTGCTGCTCAGTTATCGAGTGGAGCCCAATGACTCCAAGATTCGTTGCACCCCAGCAGTAGCTGTTGTCACAGTAGTGACAGTGGTGGCAGCTGTTTGAAGGCCTGCTGGCCGCATACACCAACATGCAGCATATGTGTGTTGGGGCCGCAGTGCAGCAAACTATAACACTGATGTCTCTTTGTCTGTGCTTTGCCCATACTGCTGCTTCTGCTGCTGCTGCTGCTGCTGCTGCTGCTGCTGCTGCTGCTGCTCAGGTACACGGCTGGCTTCCCGCTGCCAACGCAGGCTGGGCAGGCAGACCTGTTCAGGATGGCACAGCGGCTGCTGCCAGGCCCCGTGAGTTGTCACATGCAGCAGCGGGCTGTGGCAACTGCAAGCGCTCCTCAGTCACTGGCAATTACTCATTTGACCAGTAGCTAGTGCGCCTGCAGGACAGCAGCCTGCACGTGGGATATGTTGTGTGCTCTGTGCATGCGCTTGCGTGATGAGTCAGCCACCACTGGTAACCATCACAGCTGGTGCTGAGCTATACGCACACTTCTTGCTAGCCCGTCAGCTTGCATGCATCAAGCTGAAAGTTTATCCGTCAACACCTGCTTGATTGCTGCAGCACAAAGCCTGCGATGTGCTCGCTTTTTAAAACCCCTGTGCCTGCAGTACACGTTCATCCTGGGCGCCAGCAAGAACCTGCCCAGCCAAGTGGTGGACTTCCGCAAAGGCAAGACGCGCCAGCGCAAAAGCGTGGGTGTGCGCATGCCGGAGGACCCAGTCTGTAGGGTGGGTGCTGTGCGGCTGCGCTGTTTGCACTGCGTGCGCTTGGCATGCTCAGTGCAGTGCATCAGCACCTGTGAAGTGTCTGCTTCACCATCACAGCCAGCTGAAGGTGCACTCAGCTTGTGGTGTTACGTGTGACGGTGACTCTCGTGACGCAAGCGTTTGCCCCAGCATGCTGCAGCGAGGTCTGGGAGGTGCTCACTAAAACTAATGCAGTCCACACAGCAGAAGTTGCCCGCAAGGGCGCAGAGATGTCTGTCAAGGATGCTAAGCGATGCACCATAGGGGACGCCTGCAGCATGTGGCTGGCTGCTCCATTTACGTGCCGTGGGAGCACCTCCCTTCTCTGCCGCTGACCCCTAGTTGCTCACTCTTGCTTGTGTGCAATTGTTGTGCTTGGATTTGTTTCAACATTTGTTGCCAAAGTGTGTGTGATAGCATTCACACATCAGCCATAACCTGCATGGCTGCTCCAAGCAGGCTATCACATACATCCCGCTGCAGCTCGCGTTGCTTCTGCAGCACTGGCTGCCTGCTGAGCCACAGCACGCCGTGGATGAGGCGCTGGCGCCACATAAATAGTCACACATCCAATTCGATGCCCATTACACTGCCATTGCAGGCAGTGCTGCAAGGGCTCGGTGGTTGCCTCCTGAGCCACAGCACGCCGTGGACGAGACGCTGGCGCAACATGAGACTTCGCCCATCTGAACTGACGCTTCTCACAATGCCGTTGCAGGCAGTGCTGCAAGGGCTCGGTGGTTGCCTGCTGAGCCACAGCGTGCACGTGGATGAGACGCTCGGGGCAGAGACTGAGGTGCCGGACCCCGGGATGCTCATGGACATGTACGGGCAGAAAGGGCTTGACTTCATAGTAGACACGGGCCGGCGGACAGTGACTGCAACATCGGTGAGCATTGATAGGCTTAGCACGTGTTTGTCCTTAGGGCCGGGCACAGTTGAGACCGGCGGCTTGCCTTGACTGCTGGATCAGTGCTGGATCAGTGGGTTTTGGTGCAGCGGTGCAGCGCTTGCCGAGTCACGTTTGGCAGCCAGTTTGGCCGCGATGCTGCAGAGTGCCGCAGCCATGGTCTGAAAGTGTTGTTGTAGGAAAGAGACCGCTGTATCAGCAGTTGCGGTGGTTGTCAGGACATGCAGGAAACCCTGATGCATTTGTTCAGTTGCAGTGGGATTTGACAGGTTTCAGCACTGGCAGATTAGCTGCGTGCTAGCGCATGTACAGCCTGCTGCATAGCAGATGATGTTGTCTTGCTGCTGCTGACATGCTGCTGCTGCTGCTGCTGCTGCTGCTGCCGCTGCCAGGTGGTTGACATGACAACGTCAGAGCCGGAAGTAATACGTGAAGGCAGGGGAGACGTTTCAATGTTCATCTGATTGAATCTCCTGGTAACCAAACAAATGTTTATCGGAGTGTGCTTCACAAGCAGTCAGCAGAATCCTGCGAGCAACAGTAGTATTAACCAGGTACTAGCAGCAGGGGTAATGCCGGCTGGCAGCAGTGGTGGTGTCATGGTACGATACCCACAGCATGACGGGGGTGTTCAGCGTTGGATGGTGCCAGGTTTGACGTGCCTGGCACCGCCACATCCATGCTGCAATGTTGATGTCGACTCTCAGCAGGCTTCCTGTGGCACATGTGTCACCCAAGCTTGCCCAAACGGAACTGCAGGGAGACAAACAGTTGATCAACCGTTCAGACTGAGCATATTATCGTTTCAGCAGAGAGAATGGCGCAGCAAACTCTTTCGAGGGCCCTTAAAACGCTGTGTTGTCATGTCACTCTCCTTTTCAAATGCCCGGTGCCCAGCGTGTTCTTGACCGGTCCATTGCTTATTGTTGCAACCATCTTTTCTGACCATATCATTTGACAAGGGTCTCGAAAGTCAGACTTGCACATGGTCATAGAAACAGAAGACCACGCTGACCTGCACTAGCGCAACCAGCTTGTGGTCTCGTGATAGACTATAACCACATATCTTTGTGACAATAAGCTGATGCGAAGCATTGCAGCTGGTGAGAGCTCACAGCACGTTTTCATCTTTCGTTGGTCCGTCCTCGGACACAACTAGGCTGGCACTGGTTGTCTTATCACTATTTCTGACAAATGACACATTGTTCTCCTGCTTGCAGGCAGCAAGGAAAACACAATGACCGTGACCTTGCCAATCGAGCGCAAGCGGTGTGCTGAAGAGGAGTTGGGTACCTCGGTGCAGACCAACAAGAAGACAAAGGTGTTGGAGTCGCTGCTAGGCTCTCCTAGGCTGCTGTTCGCCAACAGTCCTGCAGGGTCAGCCTGCAACCAGGGCAACAACGGCACAAAGGTGCGTTGAACTGCACCGTACAGCGGCTCGGTCAGCGTTCTTTGTTGTTACGTCCATCTAAACTCGCGTTTAAATGCCACTGCAGACCCAGAAGAAGCGCTGCCGGCCAGGCGACGCAGGAGCAGCAGCAGGAGCACAGCAGCAGGAGCCCTCCCCTCCAGCCAGCAGCAAGAGGGTGAGTCCCAAGCCTGCCAGGTTACGGTGTTTGCTGATAATAGCCATATCACGTTATGTGTGAAAAGTCAGCAGGTCTGACACCGTCCTGTGTGTTGGATGACTCAGCAATGCCCCTACAACAGCAGTAGTGGACACAGCAGGTGTGCCTGCAAGCATACTGCAGCTCATCTACATGGACATGATCTTCTATGATCCTCAGTTCTGTTGCTGAGCATCCTATTCACTGTCAACATCATGACTTGCAGGGCAAGCGCGCAGATGGCAGCAACACAGCAGCGCAGTCTCCACGCGCCACAGCAGCAGCCTTGCAGGAGCTGCTGACCTGTGAGGGCCTGGAAAAAGACCCAGACCTAGAGGTGCAGCAGGCCTACGTCAGCAGGCAGCTGCAGCAGCGCCAGGCAGCACAGCAGCAGCCGGGCGCCGCTGCTGCTTCAGGTGCTGCTGATGACAGCGGCGCAAGCAGGGTGAGTCATGAGGCGCCAGGGTCAGCAGCACCAGCAGCCAGGAGAAGGCGCTCAGCAGCAGCTGTTGCTGCTAATGACGATGCAGAACCGCAGCAGGAGCGGGATGCAGCTAAGAGCAGCCGAGGCAGAGACCAGGCACCCCAGCATGGCAGGAGCAGAGACCAGGTCAGCAGGAGGCCAGCAGCAGAGGTGAGAGGCTGCAGCTGCGCCCGCCCTGCTGCCCCTCTTGCTTCACTTGCTTTGCAGCAGCTGTGGTGTGTCGGTGTCACAAGCCATGGTAGTGTAGACCTGCGTATTTCTGCTGTGCATATCCGCAAACCTGCACACTTGCAGGGCAGCCTGCAAGAGCTTGCAGGACAATCCGCAGGAAGTTGCAAGAACCTGCAGGAGCTTGCAGCCCGTGCAACTCTAGCTTGCTGGTGCTGCCCCTGGGCTAGCAGTGCTCATTCAGACCGTCGCAGTGCCTTAGACCAATGTGGATACGCTCAATATGCTTCTGACACCTGCGCTGCTTCTGACTGCGGCTCCTGCAGGCACCTGAGCAAGCGCACACCCCGCCTCCTGCAGACGAGGATGAGGAGGATGGCGAGCATGTGACGCTGGACCTTGTCCCTGACAAGGAGTGGCAGCGCCTGTTTGCAGTGCTGACGCTGAGTGGCCAGCCGCGCTCAGGCCCTAGCTCAGCGCAGCAGCAGCAGCAAGCACCAGCTGCGGCTCAGCAGCAGCCTGCTGCCGTGCGGCCCAACTACAGTGCGGGTGCAAGCACCAGTGCAGCAGCAGCAGCGGCAGCTGCGCCGCCAGCAGCAGCAGCAGCTGTGGCCGCTGACGCACCTTCCACGCCGACGCGGCGCGAGGGCGAGACCCAGGCTGCTGCTGCTGCTGCAGTGCACAGCGGGTGTGTGACGCCCTCTGCTGCGCGCCGGGGCTCGTTCCTGCTTGGGGAGTTCTCGCGGGTGCAGGCGAGGCTCACACCTGAGAAGGAGCGCACACAGCTGGGCACGCCAGGCAGCAGGCAACAGAGTGCAATGGAGGTCACGTGCTAGGTGGCTGCTGCTGCTGCCATGGCAGGAACAGCATCCGCATGCATGCTGAGGGTGCAATGCATTGTAGCTTGACACGTTGGCTGTTGCTGACAGCGTGTCTGCTGGATTAAGCCAGCCTGGCAAGCCTTGCGATGATGGACCTGCTGAGGGCTGATGTGATGTGCATGCTGGCACTCGAATGTTGTGCCTTGTTGCACCAGCGTCCGCACTCGGCTTTGACGATGACAGCTGCAGACAGCAAGCAAGCCCATGTCAGCTGTGTGCAAACGCTGGCTGGTGTTGTATATTACAGAGTGCTGCAGTCACATCAGCATACCGTATAACAAGGGTAAATGATGCATTTTGTAGGCATAATTTTCAGCTTATCCTGTGTGGTAAGCCTAGGCCTTCACCAAACACATACTATTGGCTATGCATGCTTGCGCACCAAGCTTGCTGTATTGATTCAGCCACAACATATCCATACTTTTAAACTTTTGCATCGTACAGCAACGATCGGCTGCTGAATGTGCGGCAGTACATTTCATGCATTCTAGGTAGTCGTACTCCTGAAATTGTCTGCCACAAAGACGGCACGTGGCATGTTTGATGTTTGTGGGGCGAAGAAAATACATCAGAGAGTATGTCATGCAGGTAGCTGACAATTTTGCAGATGTGGTCTTTTGAAGACAGGGCTGACGTGTTGCAATGCACCGTAGTTTGCTACAACAGCTTGCAATGCATCACCTTCTGGCGTATGTTGCCGGACCATACTTGCATTGCTGGTGCTGTGCACACGTGTGCGACGTACGCTTGCAGTGCCACTGCAGCAGCGGCTGCTGGTGCAGGTTTTCCTGCTCAGCTCAGCAACGCCTTGGCAGCGTCTGCCATCGCTTTTGTATCAGTCAGCTTTCAGCCATGCTGGTGCAGTGCAGAGTGCTGTTAACACCAGGCCACGCATGCTGCTGTGCGCAGCCGTGTGCCTGGCAGCAATGTGTAGTAGGTCAATCAAGTGTTTTTGGTGCGGCGGCGTGCGGTTCTGCTTCTGCTCGTACGCTGTATGTGGTGGCTGACTGGACACCCACCGGGCCACTGGCTGCCAGCAGCAGCCAGGGTCGCTGTGGAGCTGCTGCACTGTGGCGCCTCAGATCGGTGCTGCCAACCACCACCGTTGTGACAGTTGCTTAGGCCTGTGACTAACACACAGCAGGTACTTGCAGGCATCAGTGTGCTGCTATGTGGACACAAACATGGACTGACAGAGAGAGGATGTGGGAATGCGGTCTAGTGGGGGCCTGCTTTGCACGTCATGCGGTGCACTCACTGCTGCAGTGCAGCGGCTGCAGCCTATGCTGCATGCTGTAGTACGCGGGCTGCCCAACTTGGGTTGAAAGAACAGCAACAGCGTGTTGCCGCCTCTTGTGCTGTTATCTGGGGCCTGCATGTGCTGCTGCGTAAGGTGCGGTTGTGCATGCTGTAGCATGTGCTTGTTGGCAGGACCACAGCATCCCGTGGAACAGAAGAATGATTCAAAAAGTTTTTGGCATCTCTTTTGTGGCGGGCTGGTGATTACTGGTACCTATTATTTCATAGCCAGCCGGAGCTGTACTGCTGTGTCTGGCATGATTGTGCATCATTCTTAGAACACTACGTGCCATGCCAAGGACCACCATCCAAAGTGTACCGTACACGGTTGGCAGCAGCAACGTTTGTTAACAGCATCCGTCCTCGTCAGCCACAAGCCAGTGGTTCTTCAAGATCACATTTGCAGTGTATCTGTGCCTGGTTCTTAGGTTATCCCTGCAAATTGCTTTCCATGATGCAACAATCTGCTGGTGATAGAACTTCTTGATGCGTTCAACCAATGGTGCGGCACCGGGCCAGTGCCACTCTAGTGACACGGAGAGATCTCTGAAAGATACGGACGTCTTGTAACATCAACTGAAACGCATTAAGCGAGCTTAGTTGAAAGTGAAATGTCTACTTTCACTTTATTTACATTGCATGCTTAGTACGCGTTGCAGCATACTTCTGCTGCTCCACGGTGACAACAAGCTTTCAGAACTGCTGCTGAGCTCGACCTTTGAGATGCAAGTGCCGGCAACCGCCTCGTGTGCTCTATAAGGTCATAATCAGCGCTTATGGCGGCCACGGACTATGCTAATGTGCGCAAGGTGCCCCATGCAGTCATGCACCCTGCCATCCCCCTGCTGCTGCAGCATGCATCTGAGTGCATCTGCAGTGACCAAGCCACAGTGTGTAAGCTGCTCCAAAGCTCTAAAGAGCTTCAGGAGGCTGTTGGTAGCTACTGCAGAGGCAGGCTTGCAGTGACATGGAGCTTGCCAAAGCAGCAGTGGAAAGAGTCACGGGACAGGGGCTCGATCTGCTTTGTTGAGCTGCCCAGGGACGAGACAGCTCCACTTGCCAAGTACTTTGCAGGATGGCTGGGCAAGCATGCCGTGCTTGCCAGGTCACTTACACTGCCGCAAGAGTGGCAGCTCTTCAGCAGCAGCTGGCAGCACGCAGCAGCAGCCGAGCTGGCAGCAGGCTTGCAAGCAGCAGCAGCAGCAGCAGCAGCAGCAGCAGCACCATCAGGCATTGTCCTGCAAGCCTTCACAGCCCACAGCATAGATGCTCCCATCATTTCAGAGCTTCCACCACAGCACCTGACATCTCTCACCCTCTCACACAAAGGAGAGCTGCACGGAGTCGCAGCGGTCAACGCTGCCCTGTTACGTTTGACCAACCTGCGGAGCCTGAGCCTGTCCCACGCATCCCGACCTCATGACGCATCAAGCGTTGGCTTTTTGCACAACCTTTTTGGTGCCCCAGCTTGGACGCTGAGGCGTTTATTGTGGGAGGGGCAGGATGACGCCTGCTTGAGCTGTGACGCGCTGCTGCCTGGCCTGGCAGCAATGCGGCAGCTGACACGGTGAGGCAGCAGCAGCAGCAGCAGCAGCAGCAGCACCTTTCCGGATGCAACGTGGCATGCTTGCTTGCTGGGCAGCCGGCAAGGAACAGGTGCAAGATGTTGGCGTGAATATGTGACTTGTTAGGCGCAGCTGCGTGGATGTTGCAGTCAAGGTGGGACGTACATGATGTGCTGATGTGCTGCTGCCTGGCCTGGCAGCGATGCAGCAGCTGACACGGTGAGGCAGCCTTCATGTCACCTGCCGTTGGCTCCTTGCTCAGGGTTCCTTCCTTCTTTTGCTGAGTGGAGTATGTATGAAGAATGCAGACAATATCATGGCCTACTGTAAAGCTCTGCGGTACTGCACTGTGTTGCACTGGCTGCACTGCAACCCCTTGGAACAGGCTGATGCCGATTTCATCATGTGTCAGTCACCTGCTACCAAGCAGTGTGTCACTGCTCCTCTTTTCAACATGTTGCGGCAATACCCACAGGCTGCAATGCAGCCTGGCTGATGTGCAAGCCACAATTGCCTGCTTGCCGCTTCTTAATGGCCCTCCAGCCACGTAACATGCTGCTGCCGCCAGTCTATTCCTGCCTTTGCTGCGCCTTCTTATCAAGCCGCTGCTGCTGCTGCTGCCCCTGCTGCTGCTGCTGCTGCTGCTGCTGCTGCTGCTGCTGCTGCTGCTGCTGCTCAGGCTAAACCTAGAAGGCGTTTACGGTGCAGCTTGCCTGGCACAGCTGCCAGCTGCACAGCTGCTGCATCTGGAGCTGTTTGTGGGTGGTGGCGGCGACGATACAGGCTACGGCAGCAACCCATTTGATGGCCAGCAGCTGCCGCTGGGGCACTTGACAGCAGTTACGCTGCTGGATTGCCGCTGGTGAGCAGTGGGTTGTTGATTGTTGTTCAGTGACTGCAGCCGCAGTAGCATAGCGCGTGTTGGATGGAGTGTTGCTTGCTGACAATTTTGAACTGCACTGTTTTGCCCCATAGCGCGTGCAATGAGGGATTGCCTGTGCGCCATGCAGCAATTTGCGCTGCTGCTGGCATTTCATGCATGGAGTTCACATATCGCCCCACCTGTTGCGGTGCATGTGCGCCTGTGTGCTCTGAGTATTGAACTCCGCCTGACAGTGTTATTACATTCGGCCCAGCTACAACTTGAGTAAGATATGCGTGCAATCATGAAATGATTTTGCGGCTGCTGCTCCTGTTGCTGCTATTGCGGCGGCTGCTGCTACGTCTGGGACTACAGCAACTCCATCCATCCCGAGACAGTGCTGCCGCCGCAGCTGCGTGTGCTGCGTGCGCACAGCTGTCGAAGCGCAAGGCCGCTGCTGCCGCTGCAGCAGCTGCGCCAGCTGCGCATACGGGACGCTCGGATGCCAGCAGATGAGCTTCTGCAGTTGCGCAACCTCACCAACCTTCAAAACATGGCAGTGTGCTACAGCTGGGACAGCTGTCTTGCGGCAGCAGCAGAGGCTTTTGGGCAGCTGCCGGCACTCCAGGCGTTGGATATCAGTGACTGGCGCTTTGAGGAAGGGTTGCCTGCTGAGCAGATGCTGCAGCAGCTGGCCCAGGCCACTCAGCTGACGCGGCTGGTGATAAAGTTTCCCGAGTTTGAAGAGGGGACTCCGCAGCAGCTTGCTGACGTCATCAAGCAGCTGACTGGGCTGCAGGAGCTGGTGCTGCAGAACGTGGAATTTAGGCAGCAGCAGCAGCAGCTGGTGGACGATGGACAGGAACCAGCAGCAGAAGCAGCAGCAGCAGCAGCAGCAGCAGCAGCAGCAGCAGCAGATATGAACGACCATCAGCTGGTAGCAGCCATCTCTGGGCTGCCGCAGCTGCGGCGCGTCATTCTTGAGCAGTGCAGCGTTAGTGAGGCGGAGCTCAGCGGCACGGGTTACGCTGCAGCTGCAGCAACAGTAGATGAGCGCTGGAGCGAGTTTGCGTTTTGGCAGGACGAATGACAGGGCGTTGTCAGCAACTAAAAAATCCTAGCATTGGAAGGTCAAGTTACGCCAAAAGATCGTGACGTGGCCTGCTGGCCTGTGACGCTGCTTCAAGCCAGTGTGCTTGTAACTGTTACTGCGAGCTGGCAAGGGTCAATTGCAGTGCAGGCGCATGTCCCATGTGACAGGTGGCATGGACTGCTGCCTGTGACGAGCCCGGCACAGTGTGGCACCCTTCCGCATGGCTGCTCAGTGCTTGAGTTTATTCCTAGAGGCAGGGCTCGCCTGCCACCACTTGCTGCATGGGCATGTCTGCCTCAGCGAAACATAGTCTAGTGCTTGAGAGCCTGAATACTCAGAGCTCGTTGAGGCTTCAGGCCCCTAAAATTTTTGGTGTTAGCTGTGATCTTTGTTATGGTTATTTCTGGGCCCCATGAGCCTTGCCTCCTAGTAGCTCCTTAGTGGGTGGGACTGTGGCGCTACTGTGGTAAAATGGTAACCTGATATCTGTGTTACCGTGTTTTGGGAACACATCGCGAGGGGCGATAAAGTTACAGGTGGAAGTTGAGGCGGCTCGCTTACTGTAACTTGTACGGTGCGGCCTTCATGTAACTCGAGCTGGTTGCGGTTCAGGGTTGGGACTGGAGCTGCCGCCTCAACAACAATATCAAATCTTTGAGCGCTGCACAGCAGCAAATGGACATGCAACAGCGGCAGCGTCAGTGAACTGACAATGGCTACGTGCTAGGCCAGCCATCCCGCAAAGTACTCTGGTCACACACTGGCTTTTGATCGCACATTCAAGCAGCGTGCAGCTTCACTTCTTCCGCCAGGCGTCAAACTCGTGCCAGCCCTCAGCTGCTGCAGCAGCAGCTGCCGCAGCTTCACCTGTTCCATCAAGATCTGCTTCACTGATGCTGCAACGATCCAGAATGACGCGCTGCAGCTGCGGCAGCCCAGAGACAGCTGCTGCTAGCACCCGGTTGCCCTCTGCTGCTGCTGCTGCTACTGCTGCTGGTGCTGCTGCTGCTGCTGCTGGCTCCTCCTCAGCTCCCAGCTCCAAGAGTCCCTGCTGCATGAGCCGCACATCCCGCAGCACCAGCACCTGCAGCCTGGTCAACTGCTTGATGACATCAGCCAGCTGCTCAGCTGTCACATCAACAAAATCAGGGTTTTTTTATCACCAGCCGCGTCAGCTGTGTTGCTTGTGCCAAGTGGTGCAGAACATACTCTGCAGGTAGCCCTCCGTCGCCGCCTTCATCGTCGATCTCTAAGCTCTTAAGTGCGGGCAGCTGCCCAAACGCCTCCGCTGCATCAAACATGTTGACATCCCAGGCGTAGCGCAACGCAATGCTGCTCAAGTTGGTGAGTCTGCGCAGCTGCGTGAGCTCATAATCTGGCGTGTTTATTTCCCACAGGCGCAGCTCTGTCAGGTGCTGCAGCGGCAGCAGCGGCTCTGTGCTTGTGCAGTTGCCCGCGTGCAGCACCCGCAGCTGCGGAGGCAGCTCTGTGCCAGACACAATGTTGTTCCTGCATCGGATGACAGCCAGCAACAGCAGCAGCATGAAGTAGCGTGGACCTTTGTGAAGTGCTAGCTGTGCACGGGATGCTGGATGGTTGCAGCAACATGGCAGCAAGCCACAGAACCAGAGCACAGCGGGCAGCATTGACAACTGCACATGTGCTGCAGCACGTAGAGTACATGCTGACGGCGTGCGTGAGGTAGCAGTAGTGCAGCATTGCTGCAAGCTGCACAGAATAACCAAGGCCCGACAGCACAGCTAGCACACCCCTCAAGCTGTCACACAGCGCAGTCACTGGGCTTCCCGTGATAGCAGAGCTACTCGGCCGCCGGTAACAGCACACACTACCCACCCGCAGTCCAAGAGTGTGACACTGCTGCTGCTGCTGCTGCTGCTGCTGCTGCTGCTGCTGCTGCTGCCGGTAACAGCACACACGACTCACCCGCAGTCCAACAGTGTGACACTTGTCAGGTGGCCCAGTGGCAGCTGCTGGCCGTCATGAGGGTTGAACTCTGTCATCGGGTCATAGCCTCCGCCCACAAACAGCTTCAACTGCAGCAGCTGTGCAGCCTGCAGCTGTGTCAGTCTTGCTGCATCGTACACGCCTGACAGGTCAAGCCTAAGCAGCAGCATCAGCAGCAGCAGCAGCAGCAGCAGCAGCAGCAGCAGCAGCAGCAGCAGCAGCAGCAGCAGCAGCAGCAGCAGCAGCAGCAGCAGCAGCAGCATGTTTTGTGTCAGTGGTATGGGACTGATACAGCAGCATGTGAAAACAATATAACACACTCCACTTCAGCAGCGCAGTGTTGCACAAGAAATTGATGGCGATTCTCTATATAGCACTGGCAGCGCAGCACCGCGCAGCACATCAGAGCTCAGCGCACACAAACCCCCACATACTCTTGCACACAGCTGCTGCCAGCAGCGCTGCGTAGGTGTATGCACCCCATGCCTCATCCGCCCTTGCTCAGCTGCTGCCAGCACCAGCCACCTCACCGTGTCAGCTGCTGCATGGCTGTCAAGCCAGGCGGCAGCCGATCAAGTGCTGCTGCTGCTGCTGCTGCTGCTGCTGCTGCTGCTGCTGCTGCTGCTGCTGCTGCTGCTGCTGCTGCTGCTGCTGCTGCTGCTGCTGCTGCCTCACCTTGTCAGCTGCTGCATGGCGGTCAAGCCAGGCAGCAGCTTGTCAGCACTGCTGCAGGCGTCCTGCCAGGACTGCGGCGCCAGCTCAGGCACACTCCAGGGTCGGTCACTGTCGTAGCACACGGCTCCGTCCTTCCAGGATGCGTGGTCCAGGTCTAGGGCTCGCAGGTTGGTCAAACGTAACAGGGCAGCGTTGACCGCTGCCACGCCGCACAGTTCCCCGTGGTGTGACAGGTTGAGCGATGTCAGCTGGTTGGCTGGCAGGTGCTCAAGGATGGGAGCTTCTATGCTGCAAGCAGAAAGGGCCTGCAGGCCAAGGCCAGCTGGCCCTGCTGCTGCTGCTGCTTGCAAGCCAGCTGCCAGGTCTGCTGCCGCTGCACGCTGCCAGCTGCTGCTGTAGTGCGTCCACTCCCAAGGCAGTGTAAGTGACCTGGCAAGCGCTGCGTGCTTGGCTAGCCATCCTGCAAAGTACTTGGCGTGCGGGGTCTTCTCGTCCATGGGCAGAAGTGAGTAGCATACGCAGGGTGTGCTGTCATGCAGTAGCTCTTTCTGCTGCCCTGGCAAGCTTCATGTCACTGCAAGCCTGCCATTGCAGTAGGCGACACACTCTTCCTGTAGTGTTTTGGAGCTACGCAGCAGAGCACATACTATCGCCTGGTCACTGCAGAAGCAATCGTGCTGCAGCAGCAGCGGAATGGCGGGGTGCAGGCCTTGAGTGGGCGCCCCGCGCACGGAGGCATGTTTCATGGCCAGCATCCGAGCATGAGTTGAATAATATCAGCTTTGATGTGAAACGACGTCCTGAAGTTACGGATCTGAACGAAGCAAGCTAAACAGCAGCAGCACTATTGCGAGGCACCGAGGACAGTGGGAACAGAACCACGGTTTGAAAGCGTGCCAAGCACGTATTTGAAATAACTAATAAATAAGGAATAAAAGTCACTGAGCTTGGTTCACACGGGTTTCTACACGGTTCTGGGCACGGAACACCAATAAACGGATCACCAGATGTCACCAGCTGGTGACACCTGCAGGTGTCAAGAAGTTGCGCCAGCAAGCCAAATCAAACTTCACCGACAGGTTGCTGCGTGACACACTCTCAAACTATCACACACAAAAATGTTTACAAGCAGGATACCAGCATGTGGCTGTTCACGATCAGCAGCAGCTGCTGGAGAGTCAGACTCCTGCCATGCCGCATGCCAACGGTTGGCATGGCAGCACTGGGTAGACAAAGAGCAGCAAGCGTGCAAAATTGTGCCGTATGGAGCCATTCGTTGATACAAGTGTCAACATTCTGGCAATTCAGTACTGTGAACGCGCCAAGCAAAAAACCAATGTATTGCAATGCAGATGCGCTGAGCCGTGTGTTGACATCAGATGCAGGTACAGCATTGGCGCACCAGCACGGTGGTGGCACAGAAGCATGCATTGCTATCATGTTACATGCCAGTCTCAGTCAAACATAGGGCGTGAGAACCAGCTCTCGACACAGTTAATGCTTGCAGGACGCAGGTGCCAGGTCAGCATTGTCAGTCAGAATTGCTTTGCAAAGGACAACCTGCACTCAGCTTCAACGACAATCGATATCATCACAGTCAAGTACTGACGGTGTTTTGTGCTCATCGAGCTCATACTACGCTTGCTCTGGTTGATCCCGGCAAAACTTCTCCCAGCTTTTTCTTCAACGCTCGATAGCTGTGCTTCTCACAGAGTAAACCAACTTAACATCGAGTGTGATTCAACGGGATTGAAGCAGCTTCGTTCTGGTAGAGATGGAGAACGGCAGTCACGTAAACGGGGCAGCGCACAGAAAGGAGAGGATCTTGATCTTGGGTGCAGCTGGTATGTAAATAAAGCAGCAAAGCAAGATTGTGGTGCCTCATCTGATGCCTACTTCCGCTGGACGCGCTCGTAGTGTCACCCTGCCAACTGCTGTGGTGCCGCTGTTGCTGTTGTGCTGTTCTTGACACTGCATGTATGCATGGGCCTGCCACAGGCAAACCAAACCACATACAGGGTATCATCAGGACCAGTAAACCTTGCACGTTGCCATGTACAGCTGGTTTGTCAGTACTGTGAGTACAAGCGACGCACGCTCTTGGTCAGGCGGTGTACGATGTCCTCCCCTGCTGCTGCTGCTGCTGCTGCTGCTGCTGCTGCCGCCCCTGCTGCTGCTGCTGCCGCCCCTGCTGCTGCTGCTGCCGCTACCCCTGACCCAGGGCGCGACTACCACCTGTTCAACACCAAGTACAGGGATGAGCCCTCCGTGGAGGTGGTGGGCTTCACGCATGCACAGGTGCGGCAAACAGACGAGATGGCAGCTATTGCCATGTTTCATTACATGTAGTATGGTAGTGCTGGGATGCTGATGAAGCACCCTTGAGCGGAGGTGCTGGGCTTGACACGTGCACAGATGCGAGGAGCGGCACTGCACAAACAGGTCAGAAAGGACATGCAACTAGGCACAGGGTAGCAGCATCAAGCTGCAGATGCGGTGTTCGGTTGCAGCAATGATAGCTGCTGTGGAGGTGGTGGGATTCGTGCATGCACATGTGCGGCAAACACACAACATGGTATGTCAGCTTTGCAGCTTATGATGTGGCTTCTGTAGGTCGATTGATTAGTTGCATGGGCATGTTGATGCAGTTGGTGCACAGGTGCACAGTTGCGGCTGACGCGGTGGCGCTGCGCAGCTCAATGGAACATGTTAACGCCGCAGGGTGGCAGCTGTCTATCTCCATGTCTATCGCGAGGGTGCTGCGCTACTGCTTGCTGTTGGTCAGCACCTTCAACTGCAGGCAGTAGGTTGCGTGCACACGCGTTGCGCTGCCACAAACCTATCCTGGCTCACCCTGCAGGGTGAGGGCAGCTGCCCTGCATGCAACACAACAATACAATACTTTGAGGATGGGACGAAAGCTCCATTAGGCACATCCTCAGGCACATCCGCTGTCAGCACCTCAATGCGGCCAAATGCATGCTTGACACACAGCCGCGGCCACATTGCCATTCTGCTGCCCTGCATGCATCCGCTGTGTGTGTGCAGATCCCGCACATCGAGAGCAGCCCCTACCCCGCTGCGCTGGCCGGCCCCCTGTACCCAGAAGGCCTGCCAATCTGGCCCCAGAGCCAGCTGGAGGCTGTTATAATGTTCAAGCAAACCAAAACATGTATTGCTGCTTCACCTGTGTTGTATGCCCTCTCACCGCAACATCCACACACGCTTCGCCTCATGTGGTTGTACACGTTGCTCGATGTGCATCCGCTGCCCTGTGCAGATCCCTCACATCGCGAGCAGCCGCTACCCAGCTGCACTGGCAGGCCCACTGTACCCTGAAGGCCTCCCAATCTGGCCCCAGAGCCAGCTAGAGGCTGTTATAACAGAGCAGCACATTGATGCTGCCGTGCTGGCGTATAGTGACCTGGCGAATGCTGATGTGGCAGAGCTTGGAGCTCGCGTGAGAGCGGCAGGTGCCAACTTTGTGCTGCTTGGCAGGTGAGTTGTTTTGTTGGGATTACAGACAGCGCTCTGTAAAGATTGCAGACTGCAGCAGTCGGTGTGTTACGCTGGGTGGCTGATCGCTGCCATCAACTGCTTGAGATGCTATCTAGTTCATACACAGCAGTTGCCGGCACTGCTGACACTGCTATGCTGGCATACAGCGAATGCTGACGTGGCAGAGCTGGGGGATCGCGTGAGGGCAGAAGGCGCCAACTTTGTGCTGCTGGGCAGGTGCGTGACGTGGCAGGAAACAGGAGCATTACTGCTGTAGGCGTGAGCAAATACATCCAGCAGTTCAGTTGTTCAGTTGTTCAGTTGTTGGGATGGGCAATGCAGCAAGCAGGTGCTGAAGTGCAGGTCTGTGGTGAATGCACATGACTTGCAGCTGCTGCTGCTGCTGCTGCAGGCGTGAGGGCATGCTGCCCAGCACCAAGCCTGTGGTGCCTGTGACGGCAGCATGTCTGCTGCAGTATATACTTTGACACCATGCCGTTGCTGCTGCTGCTGCAGGCGCGAGGGCATGCTGCCCAGCACCAAGCCTGTGGTGGCTGTGACGGCTGTGCGCACAGGGTGCGGCAAGTCGCAGGTGGGGCTCATCACGGCAGCACTTGGTTGAGTTGCTGCTATTTCAGGCTCCCCATGTTGAGTCGCGTATAAGCAGGAGCAGCATAGCTCGCTGGTGGCTCAGCAGCCGTCATGCTGCTGCTGGGGGGAAAAGCTCTCCCTACCAAGACCAGTCTCAGCAGCAAGCCTGCGTAAGGTTGGCGATACCAGGTCAATATCGGCAACAACAACGTCGCACTGCTGGGGATGTGCTGCTTGCTGCTGCTGCTGCTGCTGCTGCTGCTGCTGTTGCTGCTTGCTGCTGCTGCTGCTGTCAGGTGTGCCGCCTGGGGATCGATGCAGCCAGGCAGGCAGGCAAGCGTGTAGTGCTGGTGCGGCACCCCATGGTGAGCCGGCCCATTGTGGTTGAATGCAAATGCATGTGCAGCTCATTGGGTGTGCTTGCTGTGGCTGTGGCTGGCCACGCCATTTAGAAGGACAGTACTGATGTAGTGCTGGTGGGGCACCCCATGGTGAGGCGAGGCGGCGGCGTAAAAGCCACATGTGTATCGTGGAAGGACAGGGCGCGAGAGCAGTGTGTCTGCTGTGCTTGCAGATGCATCATGTGGTGCTGTTTTCCTGCAAGATGGCGGGCAGCATTGCTGTAGGGCTGCAGATGCAGTGTGCATTGCAACGCATGCAACATGACCCCCCCATGAGGTGGCAGACCCCCACCACTGCCTAGTAAGACTGGCTCTGCTGCGCAGCAGTGCCAGTTTTTCTACCCAGTAGTGCTGGTGTGCGACCCCATGGGGTGGTCATGTTGAGCTGAGGCGGGCGGGTGATATGCATATGCACGTAAACGGACTGGGGGCAGGGGTGATGTATGCAACGCTGTCATGCTTGCTGCAAGTGGTGCTGGTGCGCCACCCCATCATGATGAGCTGAGGCAGCGGGCGGCAGTCCTGCAGTGCTGCACGTGGTGTGGTAATGCGATGTAGCAATACATGAGCGCACAGACTGATGTCGAGCTGTGCAGCTGTGAGTGCGCCTGACACTCCTGACTAAGATGACCATCTGCAATGCAGCTGCGTTCTGCTCAACTGGCCGTGCTGGACACAGAAACAAGTCAACCGCCATACAAGTGATAGACTGTCTTTGCTGCTGCTGCCGCCGCTGCTGCAGCCGTATGGCGACCTGGCAGCGCAGGCGGTGCAGCGCTTTGAGTCTGTTGCTGACCTGGACAAGCACCACACTACGATTGAGGAGAGGGAGGAGTACGAACAGCACATCACAAATGGGGTGGTGGTGTACGCGGGCGTGGTGAGCCGCTGCGAGCAATGTGTTGCAGGTTTGTTTGCTCGCCAGCTGTTGTTATCATGCACCAAGGTGCCACTATAAATCGTACCTCTTGACATGGATCCCCGCAGTACTAACGCTGCTTTTGCTTTTGATGTTGTGGCATGCATGACTATGCTGCCATCCTGAGGCAGGCTGAGGCTGAGGCTGAGGCTGACCTGGTGCTGTAGGATGGTGAACGAGTGCTTGAGGTGTATGCAAAGGTGCTGCGGCTGCTGCTACCGCTGCTGCTTCTGCTGCTGCTACTGCTGCTGCTGCTCTGCATGCCTATGCTGCCATCCTGAGGCAGGCTGAGGCTGAAGCCGACCCGGTGCTGTGGGATGGCAAATGAGTGCCTGAGGGGTCTCCGACACTGCTGCTGCTGCTGCTGCTGCTGCTGCTGCTGCTGTTGCTGCTGCTGCTGCCGCCGCTGCAGGACTATGATGCCATTCCGAAACGCGGGAGACGCTGAGGGTGGCCTTGTGCTGCGGGGCGGCGTACCGATGCCGGAGTGCATGCAAAGATGTTGCTGCTGCCGTTGCTGCTGCTGCTGCTGCCGCCGCAGGACTATGCTGCCATTCTGGCTGCTGCAGAGGCTGAGGCCGACCTGGTGCTGTGGGGATGCAAATGAGTGCTTGAGTTCATCCAACACTGCTGCTGCTGCCGCCGCAGGACTATGCTGCCATTCTGGCTGCTGCAGAGGCTGAGGCCGACCTGGTGCTGTGGGGATGCAAATGAGTGCTTGAGTTCATCCAACACTGCTGCTGCTGCTGGTGTGCTGCAGGACTACGCTGCCATCCTGAAGCAGGCTGAGGCTTAGGTGGACCTGGTGCTGTGGAGCGGTGAATCAGTGCCTGAGTTCATCCAACACTGCTGCTGCTGCTGCTGCTGCTGCTGCTGCTGCTGCTGCTGCTGCTGCTGCGCTGCAGGATTATGCTGCCATCCTGAAGCAGGCAGAGGCTGAGGCCGACCTGGTGCTGTGGGATGGCGGCAACAATGACTTGCCCTTCTACAAGCCTGACCTGTGGCTGTGCATTGCCGACCCGCTGCGGCCAGGGCACGAGGTAAAGAGGGCCGTGTTATTGTATGTGGATGCGCAGCCATCAGCAGTGCCAGCAGCACACCTGCCCTTCTACAAGCCATATCTGTAGCTGTGCATCGACGACTGACTGCGGCAGAATTCATCCAGCAGAGTAGCGCCAGGCACAACCCTGTGTTTGCTGCTAACGCTACCTGACTCGCACCGCCGCTATGCTGCTGCTGCTGCTGCTGCTGCTGCTGCTGCTGCTGCTGCTGCCCCCAGGTGTCGTACTACCCCGGTGACGTCAACTTCCGCTGCGCTGACATGATCGTGGTCAACAAGGCCAACACAGCGCCAGCGGTGCGTGCAATGCATGTGAAATACAATAAGCACGTGGCTGCAGCGCTTGCAGCGTAATGGTTATGGCCAATGTACTATTGTCATGCGCACGGTGGTCTGCAAGGCGAACACAGCACCAGCCATGCGTGCCGTGCAAGCAGCAGTACACAGAAGTTGATACACTTGACAGCAGTCAATTTGAGTGACGTTGATGTCGACAGATGTGCATTGCAACGGTGCTGTGTTCATAGAAAGCAACAACGTCACACATAGCATGTGCACAATGAGTACCATCATCAAACAGTCGGTTGCTGCTGCTGCTGCTGCTGCTGCTGCTGCTGCTGCTGCTGCTGCTGCTGCTGCTGCTG
>RWJK01001510.1:13509-26417 GCA_004335835.1 Scenedesmus sp. ARA3 | reverse complement strand
TTGAAAGCTTGACATTTATATGTAGGCCACTTGTTCGCTACGTTTGTACCATGCCCAGCTGCCCACCCCACGTGGGCACTACCACGTGAATTGCCTTCGCTAGCTGCTCACGAGGGTTTTGTTTTCTATTTCAAAAACAATGGAAGCAACGGCTGCGTAGATCTGAGCGGAATTGTCTGTTCGATGTTTCCAATGCAGGTGCGTCACAGTTCCCACTGGGCCTATCACGGGCGTGGATGCAGATCTGTCCGCGATCAGCTCCGGAGACTGCGCATGGATGCTCATTTCGGCAGCAATCGTGCTGCTGATGACGCCCGGCGTATGCTTCTTCTACTGGTGAGCAGTACGGCACGTCGGCCAGCCACACAGCCAGCCACGCGTTTCAGCATGCAATCCTGACCACACCTGATCACGTAAAGCTGCAGAAGATTGTTTGAAGTTATGCATGGTGCGGAGTCAATGCTTTGATCACCCTGCAAGAAGCTGAATTGCCTGCTGGTGCTGCACTGCCACATGCTGCACCTTGCTGCGCATCAGGCTGTGGCTTGGCATCATGCTGGCACCAGACATTGTATATGTAGCGCTCAAACCAACTGTAACTAGAGTATCTTTTGGAGAGTAACTCGGCAACGGCAGGTCATTTGCTTTGTGCGCTGAACCTCACGCCTCCTGCCGCTGACCTTTCGCCTGCTGCTGCTGCCAATGCTCTGCTGCTGCTGCTGCTGCTGCAGCGGCATGGGCCACCACAAGAACGTGGTGTCCACCATCATGCAGGCGCTGCTGCCACTGGCCATCATTCCCATCGTGTGGGCCACAGTCGGGTGAGCGCGTGCTGCGAGCTCTGAACATGTATGATCGCCTGCCATGACTGTCTTCTGGCGCAAACCAGCTGGAGATTGCTGCAAGCACGCAAGTATGTCATGTCCAGCCACTAGCCTTGATCCCCTTCGTCTGAGTCACACTGTCAGTCGGGCTGTCACTGATTAAACAACACCACATCCTTCCTTTGCTGCTGCTGCTGCCGCTGCTATCAACCTATTCCCATAGTTTTGGCCTGGCCTTTGGCGACAGCGTTAATGGCAGCTACGGCATCTTCGGCAGCCCTGTCAAGTACGGCCTGCTGCACAATGTGGGCGCCGTGCCTGAGCCGGCCTTTGCAGCCACTATCCCCCTGTCGCTGTTTGCTGTCTTCCAGGGCGCATTCGCCATCATCACCCCCGCACTGCTGATTGGATCTGTAGCAGACAGGTGAGCCGGTACTACGGGCACAGCACAGGATGATGCACGCTTGACATGTTGCTGTTTGCGGTCTTCCAGGGCGCATTCGCCATCATCACTCCCGCGCTCCTGATTGGATCTGTAGCAGACAGGTGAGCGAGTATGCGAGGCACAACAACACAGGTTGAGGCGCATGAGATGTCACTGTGTTTGCGGTCTTCCAGGCTGTGTTTCCCGCCATCATCACACTTGCGCTGCTGATCGGCTCCGTTACCGCCAGGTGAGGCAAAGAACCAGAGCGACTGGCAAACAACAGTTCTTTGCATATGACATGGTTTGCTGCTGGCAGAGCAGAAGAATG
Source organism: Scenedesmus sp. ARA3 (assembly GCA_004335835.1). Classification (NCBI taxonomy): domain Eukaryota; kingdom Viridiplantae; phylum Chlorophyta; class Chlorophyceae; order Sphaeropleales; family Scenedesmaceae; genus Scenedesmus; species Scenedesmus sp. ARA3. The sequence goes on along the minus strand of RWJK01001510.1, from coordinate 24,838 downwards.
TTGCTTTGCTTTTGCGCGCACATCAGCGACTTAGGGTGCTATGCGCCTTTGCGATCATTATGCCAGCGCTGCTCATTGGGTCGGTCGCCGACAGGTTGGCAGGGGCCAGAGGCACAATGCATGATGATTTGCACATGACAAGCAGGGCATGCTGTGCTGCTGCTGCTGCATGTTACCATGCTCATTGTTGCTGCTGCATGCCTGTGCTGCATGTTGTCTGCGCAGGGTCAACGTGAGCAGCCTGTGCATCTTCATCGGGCTGTGGCATGTGCTGGTGTACTGCCCCCTGGCGCACATGGTGTGGCACCCCACAGGGCTCATCCGCATGTTCGGCGTCATCGACTTTGCAGGTGGGTGGGCCAGCTTTGCGGCGTGTGTTGTGTGCCATTGGTTGCCCCAATTACGAGGCACTGGCTCATCCGCATGTTTGGCGTCATCGACTCTACTTGTGGGTGGGCCGTTTTTAAAGCTTGTGTATGTCAGTGATTTTGAGGGTCCCACCACTTGCAGGGCACTGGCTCATCCGCATGTTTGGCGTCATCGACTTTGCGGGTGCGTGGGAAAGCTTCAAGGGGCGTGTAGGTCATAATTTTCATGGGTGCCCCAATGCAAATAATTGGAGTTCCATGTGTTTGGCATTGCCGCACAAATGGTCTGTGGCATAGAAATGCGCCGTTCTGGTTGGCGGCTGTGTCCGTCTCAAGTCAGACCAATGCACAACCCACGCCACTCACAAATCTGCTGCTGCTGCTGCTGCTGCTGCTGTCGCTAAACACAGGCGGCACTGTGGTGCACATGTCGTCCGGCTACGCTGCCCTCATCGCTGCGCTGTACCTGGGCCCCAGCCGCAGCGCTGCCGCACACAGCGACATGTTTGAGATGAAGGAGCCCGCCAACGTGCCCTATGTGGTGCTTGGCACGGCCCTGCTGTTCTTTGGCTGGTTCGGGGTGAGTGTGGCTATGACATATAGTTTTACATGCTAGTAACGTGTCATGGGAGGAAGCATGTAGCATGTTCGGGATGTGGGGGCAGGGGCTGCCAATAGGCACTACGCTGCTGTTCTTTGGCTGGCTCGGGGTGAGTGCGGGTGATAGCATGTTATATAACATGCTAGTAACATGTTTTGAAAGGCAGCATGTAGCATGTTCTGAGGTTTGGGAGACCGCCAACGTGCCTTATGTGGTGCTGGGCACTGCCCTGCTGTTCTTTGGCTGGTTTGGGGTGAGTGCGGCTTTGATACGTTATGATCATAACCGTGACATGGTCGTGACATGGTGCGGTGCAGCAGCATTCAACGAGTTGGGCCTGCTGCTGTTCTGACACGCGGCTGCTCTTGCTGCAGACCTTGGCACCCAAGGCTTGCTCAACACGCTGACTTCACTGCTGCTGCTGCTGCTGCTGCTGCTGCTGCTGCTGCTGCTGCAGTTCAATGCCGGCAGCGCCCTGGCAGCCGGCACCCTCACTGCCCTGGCCTTTATCAACACGCTGGCTGCTGCTGCTGCTGCTGCTGCTGCTGCTGCTGCTGCTGCTGCAGTTCAATGCCGGCAGCGCCCTGGCAGCCGGCACCCTCACTGCCCTGGCCTTCATCAACACACTGGCTGCTGCCGCCTCAGCCATGTTGGCCTGGGTGCTGCTGGACAACCTGAGGGGGCACAAGCTGAGGGCTACTGGCGTGTGTGTGGGCCTGGTGGTGGGCCTGATCGCGATCACGCCTGCTGCAGGTGCGTGGTGGGCTGGTGGTGGGCCGGTTGGTGAACTTGGTGGCGGGCTTGGTGCTGGGGTGATAACCATCATGCCCAGGAGTGTCCTGTAGTGCACAGTTGTATAGCTGTTGTGCTGCTTCAGCCATGCTGGCCTGGGTGCTGCTGGACAACCTGTGCAGCCACAAGTTGAAGGCTACTGGGGTGAGCGAGGGGCTGGTGGTCACCACCATTGGGGCTGATTGTTAATACGCCTGCTGCAGTTGTGAGTGGCAGCAGGCTAATGGTCGTGAGACTGGCTGAGCTCATGCAGCCGGGGTGTTGAGCAAGATGCAGTGGGTTGCAAGCGTTTTCTGAAACCTCATCTGCTGCTGCCGCTGCCGCTGCTGCTGCTCCTGCTGCTGCTGCTGCTGCTGCAGGCTTTGTCAACACTGGTGCCGCGTTCCTGATCGGCGTGATTGGCGCTGTGTGCTGCAGCGGGGCCCAGGAGCTGATGGAGCGCTACGGCAGCAGGTTCATCACCGACACCAGCGAGGTGTTTGTGTGCCACGGCGTCAGTGAGTGGGCCATGCTTTGCTGTTGCTTTGGAACAAACAATCATCTACAGCTGCTCATCTGCCACACGACATGGCAGTTGGCTATGTCTGTAATGGGCAATACCACCTATGTAATGGTCAGCGTCAACTCCAGCCCTCCTGCTGCCTTTTTTTGAAGCTAATGAGCCCTGTTCCTTCCGTTTCCTTTTGTTCCAAGTTAACACCAATGCACTGGTTGATGGGCCAAATGTGCATGCTGCTGAAGTGACATACTCTGTCGCACCAGCACCACAGCAGACCAAGAATCCACCCAAATGCACCCGCAACCTGTTATGCATGCAGGCGGCACCGTCGGCATGATTTGCACTGCGCTGTTTGCCACGACTAGCGTCAATGAATACGCCATTGACGGAGCCTTCTACGGCAACGGCATCCACCTGGGCAAGACGCTTGCGGTGCTGTGTGTGCTGGTGCCCTGGGTTAGTATTTTCACCTGGGGCTGCCTGTGGGTCACCGACAAGGTCATGAGCCTGCGCGTGAGCGGTGAGTAACTGCAGGCAAAACATTACATTAGAGTATTACATAGGGTTCAACGCTTTGTGGTTCGTCAACATGGGGCGTACTTGCCAGCCAGAGAACAGCCAGTGTTGAGTTCAGGTCCTGGGTTGGGGTGTTGTTTTGCCATTGTGTGTGCTGGTGCCCTGGGATGGCAGCGTTTACCTGGGGCTGCCTGTGGGTCACCGACAAGGTCATGAGCCTGCGCGTGAGCGGTGAGTGGCTGACAGCTGGCTGGGTAGAGCAGGATTAGGGTGTTTGCTTGAAGGGGTGATAAATCATGAGCCTGCATGTTAGTGGTGAGTGGCAAAAGCCGCTGCGTAACACACTGTTGCCAGGCACTCACAGCAGCTCGTGTTGCCAAACTCTGCATCTCCCTTGGGTGCCGCCCTGCCGCCAACACTGCTGCTGCTGCTGCTGCTGCCTCTCGCAGACCTGCTGCTTGCTGGCCTGAATGTGTCAAAGCAGCAGCAAATCACTCACCTGCTGCTGCTGCTGTTGCTGCTGCTACTGCTGCTGCAGATGAGGAGCTGCTGGCTGGCCTGCACGTGTCCAAGTAGCAGTTGTCACACACACCCCTGCTGCCACTCACTCTCCTGCTGTCATTGCTGCTGCTGCTGCTGCAGATGAGGAGCTGCTGGCTGGTCTTGACGTGTCCAAGCACGGCGAGCGTGCCATGGCCATCGACGTCCTCAAAGTGCACGTGGATGCGCTGAATGCAAGCTCCAAGGCAGGCACACCTGCCAGCGGCAGCGATGCGGCATAAATGTTGTGCCGCCTGGAGACGTCAATGTGGCCATTGGCGGTCTCACGGTGCACGTGGATGTGTACAGACGCGGTGAACAGCAGGGCGGGCACGGCGACACAGCTTGATGATGATAGACGCATGAGCAGTGCTGCAATGGCGCTGCTGTGTCGTGGAATGCGGTGCCGCTGTGCTGCTGGTGCTTTCGAGGATTTGTACATGTGACATGCGAGGCTGTATGTACATGCGTTCATACAGTGCACACCCTGTGGTGTGTGTAAGTGTGCCGCTGTGTTGCGGCTGCTTTTGAGTATTTGTACGTGTGATAGGCTGGCTGGCTGGCTGGCCGCAATCGGTCATGTGACTGAGAGGGAGGGCGTAGTACTACTTGTGCTGAGAGTGCTGAGAGGTGATGGCAGCATTCTGCTCCTGGCGCTGCATTTGCGCAGCTGAGTGTTCCTGCTGCTGGTGATGCAGCTCCTGTGCAATTGCAGCTTGCAAGCTTCCTGCTCCAGAAGCAGGCAGAAGGGAGACTGGCAGAATGGGGACTGGTGTATGACGCTTTTTGCCAGCTGAACCCAACAACAATCCGGCGAGTTGGTTGCTCGTGCTTGGACTTCCCACGAGATGGTTGGAGAGTGGGGCTGGTGATGAGGAGGTGACTGATTGTGCCGCCCACAGCCGTCGGGTCGATTACAGCGTACTACAAATCTAGGGTTTAGGCTTAGGGTTTAGGCTCTAGGCTAAACCCTGAACCCTGACAGGCTGCTGCTGTGGATGGCTGCGGCTGGGCAGGCGGCCCGCAGCACTGCTTGCAGGCAGCAATTGCTGCTGCTGTACTCGCCATGGGCCTCAGCTTGAGGCTATGTGTGTGCTACTCAGTCGCAGTAGCACATACAGCGGCTTTATGTGTTACTGCTGCACTAGGCATGCGCCACAGCTTGAGGTGTACTGTGGTGTGCTTACGAGTCGTGCTGCAGCCTCGGTCAAGCCTCGATGGTCGAGTTGTGACCGTTAGGTTTCCTGCAATTGTATTATGTCTCATTATGTACAGCGGCGCGGTGAGCCGCCCGCACTGATAGACAACGCATGCCACTGCCTAATTTGCGCACTATTGCTTGCATGAGTGTGGCTGGATGGCGAAACCCAACCCAATACTGATGAACAAGGCACCCATCAAAGATGGGGGTCAGTCTTACTGCGTGTTTACTACTGTATGATAGTGTCTTGCTGTGTCAGCAGTGTATTTGCTGCTGGTGAGCCCATTTAATGGGTGGCTGGGTTGCAGAGTGATATCACTTGACTACCGGCTGTCTACACCGTATGTACCGTCTGTGTATATATATAAGTATACCGTGTGTGAACTGATTGTACCGTATGTGTGTGTATACATGGCTGTATGTGCCATATGGTTGTGATGTTGTGCAGCATGTGTGGAGCTGATGTGCCAGTGCACTGCACGCTTATTCAGGTGACGGGCAGATGTGCATTGCCTCAGTTGTGTGCGCGTGTGTCCAGCTGATGAACGCCATTTGCACCGTTGTTGCTGTTGCCACAACAACAGGAATCTGCGGCGTGATGCTTGATTTAATGTTGTGTGAGCAGGTGCGCCTATGGGTGGGTGTGGTGATAGTCGGTCCACATGCGCCCATTACGTCCTTGAGGGAGCTCCCTCAATGGCTTTGAGCCCATGTGCAGGTGCGCATGTGAAAGGACGAATTTATACGATTCCGTACGGCATGTGGGAGTGTATGCTGGTGGCAGGGCCACATCTGCTTATTGCGCCCTCCCTCGATGGCTTTGGGCCTACTTGCAACACTGTTACAGCTTGATATGGCTGTGGCTTGATGGGTAATAGGATGATGATGTTCTTCCAGCTGTGGGCTCTGCAGGCAGCAGTTACTGGTGTGTGGTTGCCTTCTGTGCAGCCTTGCGCCTGCTGCGCCATGCAGGTTGCAGCTGCGCTGCTGGCATGCAGTGCACTCCATTGGCACTCCACTGGAAGTGCACCCCAGGCTAAATAATATATCCTACACCTAGAGCACGCATGAGCGCCCCTGACTGAGACTGTACGGTACGCATTTGTGTGACCGTATCACGTGTTACATACACCACCGCCCAAAAAGCATGTACAGATATGCGACGTGCCACGGCAGTGACTGCAGTGGCTCCCTCACCGCTGCCGAGGCTGCAAAGACAGCTGTATCAAGAGTTGCAGGAGGTACAGGCTGCCGAGACTCCATACAAGCAAACAGCAGTGATCAAACTGAACCAACGCAACTTGAAAGCAGAGCAATGCTCTCGCCGCGAATTTGATGCAGAGGCAGAGTCACTTTCTGCTGCCATGACGGCAAGGAATGAGTTATCACACATCACATGGGCTAAGGAGGGCAGGCCAAACTGCACGCCCTGTTGTGCCAAGCCGCCCAAATGCATGCACAGCCAAGTGAAGACCTCACCACACTGCCAACAAACAGCAGATTCAAACTGGCGAAATCCTGCACGATCTTGCTGCACAAAGGCTGTCACAGCTGGCTGCTGCTGCTGCAGCTGCTGCTGCTGCTGCAGCTGCTGCAGGAGCGCCCGCCTCTTCAAGCGTAGCTGCTGCGCATGCATGCATAGCTATCTACGAGGTCTATGACATGATCGCAAGGCAGCTGTCCCGCTGCTGCTGTCACCGCCTTCGGGACGACTTGCCGCTGCCTGCCTTTTCTTTGCCTTTGTCCCCTGCTGCTGCTGCTGCTGCTGCTGCATCTGCGCCGTTCGCTGCTGCTGCACTACTGCCTGGCGCCCCATTTGCTGCTGCTGCTGCTCCCCCTGGCAGGTCTGGGCTGCGGTCGCTGCTGATGCAGTGCATGGCCAGGATCTCCTGCGTGGCTGCCTTGGCGTGTGCTGTGGCCAGCACCACCTGCAGCAGCAGCAGCAGCAGCAGCAGCAGCAGCAGCAGCGGCAGCAGCAGTGTTGTTGGCAGCAGTGCATGGCCAGGATCTCCTGCGTGGCTGCCTTGGCGTGTGCGGTGGCCAGCACCACCTGCAGCAGCAGCAGCAGCAGCAGCGGCGGCAGCAGCGTTCTTTGCCGCAGTACATGGGCGGGATCTGTTGGTGGCCACCTGGGCATGCGCAGTGTGTGCGGCAGCAGCAGCAGCAGGTAGCACGTGCACACACGCACTGCTGGATGTCCCTTCTGCGCACCTTCTGGTTGTAGTCCAGGTCGGAGTGCAGGTACTCCTCAGTGCAGCCGTCAACAAGGGACACCAGGTGGTGCTAAAACCCCAGACCCCTCACCACATCAACCCAGAAACCTAGCTGTAAAACACCTGAACCCTGGCCACCTTCTGGTTGTGGTCCAGGTCGAAGTGCAGGTGCTCCTCCGTGCAACCGTCAACATATAAACACCAGGTGCTGCATGTCAACCCAAACCCCCAACATTAAAAAACCCTGACACCTGACCCTTTTGCGCACCTTCTGGTTGTTGTCCAGGTCAAAGTGCAGGTATTCCTCGCTGCAGCCATCAACAAGTGATCCCAGGTGGCGGGAAAACCACAGACCCCTCACCACATCAACCCTGAAACCTAGCTGTACAGAACCTGAACCGCAACACACCTTCTGGTTGTAGTCCAGATCAAAGTGCAGGTACTCGTCAGTGCAGCCGTCAACGAGTGACACCAGGTGCCGCATGTCCACCACCTTGACGCCATTCAGCGCAACCACCTACAGCAGCCGCAGCAGCAGCAGCAGCAGTGAAGGTCAGTGTTGGCAGCAAGAAGGAGGCTTGCAGCATCACAAAGCATGTGAGCTGAAAGCCCATCAAATGCCCTCAGGTGAACAGGAAACACACCAACCTCAAGCCCTGAGCACATGAAGTCTGAACCCCACCCACCTGCGTATTGAGCACTTCTTCATATCCGATGTTGACACCAGCTGCCAGCACCTGGCTCAGCAGCACCCGGCCCTTTACCCTCAGCCCCTGCCACCCAAACCCTAAGCCCAGATGCCCATCAAACCCCACCCACCTGCGTATTGAGCATTTCTTCATAGCCTATGTTCACTTCTGCCGCCAGCACCTGGCTCAGCAGCACCACCTGCTGCCGCGGCTGCTCAGCCATGTGGTGCATCAACTTGTCAAGCAGCTTCACCTGCAGCAGCAGGGTGGAAAGCGGAAAAAACGTGCAACTTGTGCTGGAGGGATTAAGAGCAGCAGCAGTAGTGTTTGCGGCAGCCAGCGTAACAGCTGACAGCTTGCATGAGCATAGTGGTGCATGGCGCTTGTCAAGCAGCTGCACCTGGCAACAGCAGCTTCACCCAAAGGGGCAGCAGCCGCTCACCCGGGCATGGGCATCGTACGCCATGCCGTACTCGCTGCAGGGCAGCACCCTGCAGAGGCTGATCCCCAGATAATCGCTCAGAAAAGCACTGATGTTCTGATCCTAAACCCGAGAGTGAGATCCCCAAACCCTGAACCCCCTCACCAACGCGTCGAAGTCATACTCCTTCCCGTACTCGCCACGCAGGGCAACACCCAGTTTTAGGGTTTAGGGTATTGGGGCCCCTGAACCCTGCACTGCAGCCCCACAACCCATGGGTATATGCCAACCTAAACCCTAACCCCTAACCCAAGGGTATATGCCAACCCTAACCCCTCCTCACCGGTGCGTCAAAGTCGTACTCCTTGCCGTACTCGCTGCGCATGTAGGGCACCGTGGCGGGCGTGAACACCAGCCCGGCCACAATGAAGTAGCTGCAGCAGACAAAGGCGGCGGCAGCAGGAGCGGCGGCAGCAGCAGCAGCAGTGAGTGGTCAGTGGCTTGCATGGTGGCGGGCGTGAACATCAGCCCGGCTGCGAAGAAGTAGCTGCAGCAGAGTGAACCCGGAAGCAGCAGCCGCGGCAGCAGTGTCAGTGGAGTGGAAACATTTTTCATTGAACCTGGCAAGGAAAATCAACACCTGGGAGGCACGCCTTTGATGCCGACAGGAAAGAGCTTCACCGGCGCACCCGATCCCACCAGAAACATAAGACCTGAGCGATGATGCTACTGGCTGCGCGGATACCCCTGTCAAATGCGCTCGGCCCTTGATGTGGAAGGGAATGAGCCTCACTGGTGCAGCCAGGCTCACACAATGTAACCGCCACCACAAAGCAGCAACACACACCTGGCCCTATAAAACCTTTTGTAAATCCTTCAACCCTTTACCTGGGTGGTGCGCCCTTGGCGTGGAAGGGGATGAGGTTGACTGGCGCAGCCAGGCTGACGCTGGCGGTGACCTCAACACAAGCATGCTTCATACTCCAACTGCCCCATTCAAGCAGCGCCATCAAACACAGGACAATAGATTGACTGGGGCTCGCTTCCAGGCCAGGCCACATTATGTTCAAGACACAGAACACACCGCTTGCCAGACAGCTGTTAGACACACAAAAACAGCACACATGCCCACCTGGGTGGTGCGCCCTTGATGTGGAAGGGGATGAGCTCGACTGGCGCTGCCATGCTGACGCTGGCATTTACCCACAAAACAACCCACCACAGACCCACCACACTGTAAGATATGTGCACAAACTATCAAAAACTGTCAGCTTCACCAGGTCGCACAACACAATACACACCACATGCCAGAAGCATGCTATCCTCAGAGTGAGTGGACGTGGACTAAACGCCTTCCCCACCTGGGTGCTGCACCCTTGTTGTGGTGCAGCCAGGCTCACACAATGCAACCGCCACCACAAAGCAGCCACACATGCCAGGCCTGTGCCTGGCGTGGAGTTGCGAAACCCCTTCATGAAACCCGTACCTGGGTGGTGCGCCCTTGATGTGGAAGGGGATGAGCTTCACTGGTGCTGCCAGGCTGACGCTGGCGGTGACCTCCTTGCCGTCCTTCAGCAGCCGCAGCACAGCCTCCTCGTTGGTGTACTTCTGCAGCAGCAGCAGCAGCAGCAGCACGCAAGTGGGAAACAGTGTGATTGAACGTGACGGGCAGCCAAGCTAGGAGGTACACCAGCCGCAGCACAGCGTCCTCGTTGGTGTGCTTCTGCAGCAGCAGCAGCAGCAGCAGCAGCAGCAGCAGCAGCAGCAGCAGCAGCAGCAGCAGCAGCAGCAGCAGCAGCAGCAGCAGCAGCAGCAGCAGCAGGAGCAGCAGAATCACATCTGTCATCAACAGCAAAGCCACCAACACCAATCAAGTTGTGCAAAGCGCTCATCCCTTTCAAATTGCATGGACATCGGGATCGAGCCAAAAACATGCGATTCTGCACCTGACGCGCTGCAAAACCCAACAAAAACCTCAACAAAAACCCAACAATAACGCACCTGTGACACCAGGTAGCTGAAGCTGATGCGCTCGCCGCTCCTAAAAGGCACCGTCCCATTCCCGTTGCTGACTTCCACACCGCCAAACAACAACACATGCCTGATTATAGCATGTCATGTAAACAATAATAACACACCTGTGACACCAGGTAGCTGAAGCTGATGCGCTCGCCGCTGCGGAAAGGAACCGTGCCGTCATTCGATATGTCCACGCCATCGAATGACAGCAGGATGTCGTACGAGGCCACGGCTGCGTGGGCAGGGGCGGTAGGCTCCACACGGCGCACCAGCACGCCCTTGTGGTGCGGCTGCAGGATACAGCAACAGCAGCAGCAGCAGCAGCAGCAGCAGATCCACAATCAGTTCACTGTCCCCCAGATGGGCAGGGGCGGTGGGCTCCATGCGGCGCACCAGCACACCCTGGTGGTGCGGCTGTGGCAAAAGCAGCAGCAGTACCAGCAGCAGCAGCAGTACATCCAAACTCAGCAGCAGCAGCAGGTCAACAATTGGTCACACCAACGTCATATACATGTCAGCTGAGTGTGGGCGGGCGCGGTGGGCTCCACACGGCGCACCAGCACGCCCTTGTGGTGCGGCTGCAGGATATAGCAGCAGCAGCAAATCCACAATCACTTCATTAAGCACCAAGTGGGCGGGCACGGTAGGCTCCACACGGCGCACCAGCACGCCCTTGTGGTGCGGCTGCGGAAGCAGCAGCAGCAGCAATCCACAATCAGTTCATGATTCACTAGATGAGCGGACGCGGTGGGCTCCACGCGACGCACCAGCACGCCCTTGTGGTGCGGCTGCAGGATACAGCAGCAGCAGCAGCAGCAGAAGTAGCAGCAGCAGCAGCAGCAGCAGCAGCAGCAGCAGTAGACAGGTCAGCACAGAGCAGGTGCGCAAGGCTCCTCTGCTCTAAAGGAGCCAACGCGGTAAGGCAAGGATCAACAGCAATGTATGATGCGCACAGTGGAAACAGGAGGCGCTGGCTGTCAAGTAACAGCAGCAGCCACACGTGTGCGTAGAGTGTAGAGCACCAACAACAGAACATCAGCAGCAGCAGCAGCAGCAGCAGCAGCGCTGTGGGTGAGGTAAGGCTGGCTCGACAGCAGTCAAACCTCTACCTCACCCACAGCCCTGCTGCCGAGCTTTCAGCACAACCCTCAACGCGCACATCACACTCCACTACACACAGAGCCCACGTCGTCACTGCGCACTCAACACTGTCGGCATCCATCCATGTGGCCGATCTGCTCCATCCGATGTGATCCATCAGCACCCCATACCTTCATCTTGAGTGCGGTGCGCATGTCGGGGTTCTCCAGCTTCTGCCACTCCACGCCCAGGCAGGGGAAGCCAGTGTAGCCGCCTGCGGCAGCAAGAGGTGGAACAGCACAGTGGGAAAAGGATCAGAGTGCAGCCACGGCCCATGTGTAGCACCATGGCGAACAACGACAGGCAGGGGAAGCCCGTGTAGCCGCCTGC